>JAVTVY010008522.1:0-47620 GCA_036873755.1 Hanleya hanleyi
AACAAATCCAGAGCTTTCGTGCATTTGGCTTTTAAGCAATTTATATGTGATTTGAATATTAGTCGTTGATCAAACCACATGCCTAGAAATTTGACCTCTTTTACTACTTTGATTTCAGTTCCGTCTAATTTTAGTTTTGGATCTTCGTGCTGGAAGTATTTTCTGCAAAAATGTATACAATTTGTCTTAGCTCTGGAGAACTTGAAACCATTTTCTAGACACCATTTCTGAATTCTGTGTAGACAAAGTTGTAATGTTCTCTCAATACTGTGTATACTTTTCCCACTACACGATATATTGAAATCGTCTACAAAAAATGAACCATCAATTGATTTATTCAGAACTGCAGCCAGGCTGTTGATCTTAATACTAAACAGAGTAGTAGACAAAATACTGCCCTGTGGGACACCCTGGTCTTGATCAAAATGATCAGACATAGTTGTACCCAAACGAATTTGGAACTGTCTATCATTCAAACAGTTGGAAATAAAAACTGGTAAACGACCTTTTAATCCCATCTTTTGAAGATCTTTAAGAATCCCGTATTTCCATGTAGTATCATAGGCTTTTTCTAAATCAAAAAAGATAGAAACCACATGTTCGTTCTTAGCGAAAGCATTCTTAACAAACGAATCTAATCTGACTAAATGATCAATGGTACTTCTATTTTTTCGGAACCCAGCTTGAATATCAGTAAGTTTCTTTTCAGTTTCCAGGTACCAAACAAGGCGATCATTTATCATGCGTTCCATTGTTTTGCAGACACAACTAGTCAGTGAAATAGGACGATAATTACCAGGGTCTGTATGGTCACGACCAGCCTTTGGTACTGGTATAACTATGGCATTGTGCCAAGACGGAGGAAATTCTTCTCTATACCAAAGTCTATTGAATATGCGTAATAGGATTTCTAGAGATGGTTCCGGTAGATGTTTCAAAAGCTGATAATGAATATTATCAGGGCCTGCCGCAGAATCATGAGCTTTCGTGAGAGAAGCATGGAGTTCTTCAATTGTAAACGAAGCGTTATAGCCTTCGTGATTACCGGAAGTGAATTTAATTTCATTTTTCTCTTCTCTTTTTTGGAAACTTTGAAATTTAGGTACATAATTTTCTGATGAAGAGTTTTTGGCAATTGTTTCTCCTAATTTATTTGCAATTTCTACTTTGTCAGTAATCACCTGATTTCCATCGTTGAGATGATGAACGCTGGACTTGGAGCTTTTACCTTTTATTCTTTGGATCATATTCCAAACTTTTGTTATTGGTGTATGAGTATTTATCTTAGAAACATAATTTCTCCAAGAATCACGTTTATTCTGTTTCATGGTTCTACGAGCTTTAGCTCTTGTAACTCTGAGATCTTTCAAATTTTCAGGATTAGGATGTCGGCGGAAATATCGTTCAGCCTTCTTCCTACATTTCTTGCTTCTTTACAGTCATCATTAAACCAAGGTTTCTTAATATGTGCAACTCCTGAAGATGTGGGAATGGTTTGGTTGGCAATTTCTATCAACATATCTGAGAATAGCTGTATAGGATCTGAAGCATCAGCGAAGGAGACTGATTGTAGTTTTTGTGAACAAAGTTTTTCAAACTCAGGCCAGTTTGCTTTCTTGAAATTAAACCTTGTGGAATGAGGGTCATCAGCTGAATGAACAGCTTTAGAACAGTGGGAAAGTGATCACTTCCACAAAGGTCATCATGAACAGACCAAGAAAATTCTTCAAGAACAGGCAGGTCGCAAAGTGAGATATCCAATGCTGAATAGGTTCCATGAGCCGAGGACAAATGTGTATAAGAACCATCATTAAAAATACACAACGAATTATTTGATATAAAATTTTCGAGAATTTTACCTTTACAATTCTCTTCGTTATCCCAGAGGATGTTACGTCCGTTAAAATCACCCATCAATAAACAAGGTTTCGGGAGCTGATCGTAAAGATCTTGAAGTTCATTTAGTCGGAGACTACCAGAAGAAGGTATGTACACCGTGCATAATGTGAAAACAGAATTCAAGGTAATACGAACCGCTACAGCTTGTAAATCTGTCACTAAATCAACAGGACTGTGTAACACACCCATTTTAACCAATATTGAGGAACCGCCAGTAGCTTTTCCGTTTTCGTCTAAAGCATAGAATGATAAGGTGTGTATTGGCGAAATTTAAATTTATCTTTATCTGCTTTCTTCAGAAAGGTCTCGTTGAGACAAAAAGCTGATGGTTCATAATCTTGAGTTCATTTAAATTTGGCCAAACTCCTCTGCAATTCCACTGAACGATAGTTGGTGGTTGAGCCATCTTCAGTCCGTATATAGAAATAAAACACAAAGCTGTCCAAGTCAAGATATATAAGGGTAGCTTAGCCATTATGTACGTTTTATTTTGGGTAATCCTTTTTGACCCTTCTTTTCTTTTTTTCTTTGTTCTCTCTTGCTTTTTACAAACTTCTTTCTGTCTCTCTTGTCCCAACAAGTCCCTAGACCTTTGGTTCAAGGAAGTCTCGCCTATTAGCGGGCGATCGTTACAATCCTGAAAATCCTCATCAGAAAGAATGCATGTATCACTGCTAGGAGTGGGATTAGCATCGACCACCTCAGGCTCCTCGCCGATATCCATTGCATTCTCTTCATTCTTATTCGAGGTAGCTTCCTTACTACCAGACTGTTGACTACTTTGTTTTTCTGAGAACTCCTTCATTACTTCCTCGTTGGGTGTAAAGTTTACATCTACACCGGAGTGAATAGGATTGGTGAAGGAATCTACAGACTGCACAAGTGCATCCTGACGCGAAACACTACCAGTATCCGGTAAGTTGTCAACCTTCAATTCCGGACTTACTACTAAATCAACACTTTCAATTTGATCAGAAACCGACTTCTGATCACCTGGCTTCTGATCACCTGCTTTGACTTTTACATCATCGCAAACTTCACTTTCACTAACATCTTCATCATCGACATCTTTATTCTCTGAATTACAACCTTCATCCATCGCGTCCTCGAGACACTCGTAGCGGTTTGGGGTTTTCTCATTGCTCTCGGCGGCAGCTATCTTCTGATGACGTTTGATAGGTTTGCCGTCAGGGCCTACAATCTTCCACAGGTCTAGGTCTACAGCGCTAAGTCCTCTTCGGGCGTCTGCGGGTGGAGCAGAGCGAGGACCAGAGGAACTACGCTTTCTGGCGTTGGTTACGGTATCTCCAGAAACCTGTTTGGCTTTTGGACAGGTTTTTTTAAAGTGTCCTTCCTGATGACAGATCAGGCATTTATTTTTATAGGGACACTTCCAGTTCATGTGATCTTCTGATCCACAAGTATAACATGTTTTTACTTGACCGTTATACCATACAGGAAGTCTCAAACCTCCAATCAAAATAGAAGAAGGAAGATCACGTTTGAATTTCGTCATCCAAATTCTCCTAACTCCCGATTCAAACTGTCTATCAAACGAGTAGGACTCCCTTTGTAAAGAGAGAACATCTCCATAAAACTCAAAAGCACGTTTGATCTCAAAATCTGTGAAATCGCATGGTCCTTTCATTTTTACCAGCAATTTCCCTGGATCAATTTCCTCAAAATAGCCAAATTTATCTCCAACGTGAATACCTTCCAGCACTAGTCGAGCTTTGGTATTCTCATTTGCTACTGTGAGGTTCCACAAGGTATTTGATACCTGTACTAGACCTTTAAGAATTTTCGGTCCTGATCCAACAGTGGCTTTCAATGCGTTATATATATCTTCCGGATCTGCTCTTTCTAGACCGTGAAGTTTTAGGCTCAGTGACCTATTAAACTTGCTAAATGCCATAGTGAAAAAAAAAAAAAACAAAAAAAAACATTCAAAGTCCACAAGGGAATCTTAATACAAACTACAAATAGTGACACACACAAACCTCAGTAGTGTGCCTCCCCACAGAGTAAACATCGTCTACCCCCTGAGGGAGCCCCACTCTAAAGGCGAATGTGAAAACTATACAAGCAATACAATAATACACTGTCTCTGAACCTTGTCTCGGTCGAACAATAGCCCAGTTCTAAACCGGGACCGTTGCTAGGTGATACCAACGAACAAAAGAACAGAGAACAAAAGACTCGCTCAAGCGTGTACTCTGAGGGCTGGCTAGCGTACAGCTGTACACTTAGGGCTAAGCCTACAATGCACAGCAATATAACTTCGGTATGTTACATGTATCCAACCTACCTCGATTGACACAAATATTATGTGAAAATCGACCTACGGCAAGCCGAACGAAAAACGAACCAACTTCAGACTAGATCCAGTCAACAAGGAGAAATATATATACAACAGCAAAATACGAAATATTTACAGACAGCGAACAAACAGAGAAGCGGGAGACAGAGAAAAAACACACCAACCCTCTCGGTCACAAAGACCGAGCGGCAGTAATGGCGGCTCTCTGCCTTCCCAAACCAAGCCAAACTGACTAAGTCAGAAAAACGCCCTGAACAGCAAAAAACTGAGAAATAATTCTAAACTTTCACCACAGGTATTTGCCAAAAGTATTCACAAAATATATTACACAGAAATCAGAGCTAATATCAGCTGAAATACGCAGAAATAGACAAATTTCACGGAGCGAAGTGAAAACACGTCCGACTCCCAATCTCTCTACATCCGGGCCTCCGTTGAATTGAGAGCAAGATAAATAATAATCATCGGTTAGATGTAATGGTCGCTCCGTTCGCTGTTCCAAATCAAGGCAGGCATCTATACGGTCGGCAAACTTCTGTATATTCGTCCAGCCCTCTTGGTTGATTTTTATCATCCGACTGACCGGTTTCAATTTTCCGTTGATCGGTCTGAACCTTTGAAATTCGAGGATGGCCCTGTTCTCGATGCCGAGGACTCGTACGTATAAACCACTGGCTATACAATGCATCTTGACGGTTTCGATAAAGCTGGTTGCTAGAAATGATGTGAACAGCGTATATAACTGAGTGTTATGTCCATAGATGCTTCAATATCGCTTTATATGGACAATGGTCGGTTACAGCTGGTATCCAATGATAACAAATATGTGTAGTAGATGTTTATTGTTATCACAGGTTTTGATTATTTCGAGTGCTACATTCGCCAATAGCGACAAAACTCACAACTACAACAGCTCGGACACATAAAAACCCCGAATGACACCTGTCGAGCGAAACACGCGCAATCTCGGCATTAACTACCTCGACAATTTCCGCAAATTTCGACGCCTAATGACTGGTTACAGTTTTTGCAAACTCTGGGCGAGAATAAAACGGGATAATTCTTCTACACATTTGCGTGTTTTAATCTCTGGAAGTGAAGGGGAATCATTTAGGAGAATGGTTGTCGGACTTCTTATACCCGCATTCCAGTCATCGTCATTATAAACCGTTCGTGTTTCAACAACCCCATCTATGGCGAATAGTCTCCAAACTAGGCCAACCGGAACTACCTAAAATGTCCTCATTTTCTCGTACGAATCCAGCCCATACAGAGTTGTTAGCCTATAAAAAATATAGAGTTGAAATATTAAAAGTGAGTAGCCCTTGTATTCAAATCAGTTATAATCGATCTATACAACGCCGTTCGCTATGTACATCGTTATATCGACAAAGTCGTATAATAAAAACGTATCGGTATTATCTGCGTGTAGATCGTAATAAAATTACAATACTTACGTACGATTCTTTAGGTTTGATGCTATTTTTCAGTAAATTCGCCATTCCGAAGTAAGATATCAATTGAATTCTATTAGAGGTATATATATTTCGACAAACGATTCTCAAATAATGATCTATTTCACGGTATACCCTTTCAACTAGCAATATAAACATTCAACTAGCGATATAAACATTCGAACCCCAATATTATCATATACTAATTGCAATCAAGTTATGAAGGTTATAATTGAAACGCTTGTCTATAACCAAACCGCGTCATCTCTGTTTATTCAATCATAACTGTTACCGCTATACACACCTTCGCATTGACAGGGGCTAAAATCAATACAATTATGTACCATGACCGCCTTCCATCTGTATAGCGAGGTTAAATATATATACCCCGTAATTATCAGTCGAGTATTTGGTAATGCTAATTGTAATTTGTAAAAATTAATACAGTCTACGATATAGAGCTCATATATGGATGATTAGCCTACAGATTCGGAGAATTTATTGTTATGAATCCGTACTATAGACCCTATATATATCGAAATAACACCCGTCTTGTAAAACCGATATAAAACCTAAAATAAACTCCGTGTTTTGCATCGTTATTACTAATTAACGTATGAATTCGGAAGATTTATTAATGTCATATGTAGATCTATACTAAAAATATTCAGGTAAATTATAACGTATATAATTTATTAATATCCAGACGCAATAATTTATACAAACAGAAATTGTTAATGACGTATGACAGCGCTCGGTGGATTTGGGAGGCAATGTGGATTTGGGAGGATGTGTAAGGCCTGCGGTACTCTTCCCCTACTACTAATCGCTGAATTGTGTGTCAAGCTTGACGTCTGCGCTTCTATTTATAACAACCGATTTGTACCACGTGACGTAAATGACCAATGACCATGGCGTATTCTCTCTAGACTTGATTCAGACCGGCACTACATGACGAAATATCTAATTTACTCTATTTGTTCCGATGCGATCAGGTTTGACGATTTGGATGTGGTGCTCCTTTATATTTATAGTTCATAGTTCTACATTCAGATCAAAACGAACATTCACGAAAATACATTCCAGACTGAAAATCGCCAATGTGTTGTAGGAATACAAAACTCTCACAGTGATAGTCTCCTTTTCTGGGCTTTGTAAAAATAAACAGTAATTGTCAATCAATTCTCTGGTAATTGAAGTTAATAAACAGTCAATTCACATACGTTTGGCACTTGCTAATCGAAATAAGAGAGTGGAATGTTCTGTCTTCACTCGAGTCACGCACTGACTTGACATGGAGCCTCATCACAGAGATCGTCCGGGCCTCCGGTGTACGAAATAGTTCACACTCTTTACGACCAGTTCAAAGTCTATATGCCAGAATATCACGTCAAATAAACTATATGTCAATTAGATGAGAACAAGTAATTATTTACAGTGAAATAACAAGAATACTTCAGACTTCACTTCGCAAAATGTAAACAACATGGCGTTAGAAGAATGTACAGCGAGCAACATGACACGTACTCTGTCAGATTGAATATACTATCACTTTCATTTTGGGTCGCATAACACACACATAAGCATCTGCGGGTGATGGTGTGACAATGTCAACGATATGCGGGAGCTGCGGGTGAGTAAATAAACACGTAATTGGTCAGAATGCTGGTTCATAGCACACGATACGTAAACACGTTTCAGGTCCAAAATAAACGCTTTAAAAGTTAAATCTAGGTTAAGAAATGAAGTGTTTCATCTTCCGTGATTGTGTTTATCTTTCGCGAAAGAAGCCAGTAGTCAATAAAATGTTGTAAAATGTGGCTGTTTGATGTTATTAAAACCTTACAAGTTTGTTACATTGTTTTTTATTTATCAACGCCCATAGTTTAAAATTTATATGGTTAACGCCATCTGAATATAATTTGCGACGGGAGAATATGCGCATGCGTCAGGCGGTGCTAGACTGTTTTTGATAAGAAGAAACTGTGCATTAACCTCCACGGCACCCTTCAATGATGGATTTGGAAAAACTACCGCAAAGGGCCGAAAAAGAGGAACGTAAATTCCGAAATCCACGATGGCGACTCCTCGACCGTACAGAGCAACAATTCTACAACAGAAATCTTCTCGCCAAAAGACATATCATTCTTTCCAAACTGACAAACGGAGACTCATCTTTTGTAGAAAGGTCCTCCATATCGGGTATTATGATCGTATAGCATCTTACCGTAACGTGTAGGTCGCATGGTGTGACTCGGACGTGAACAACGATCCTATCACCGCAGGGGACGAGAGAGAGAGAGAGAGAGAATTAAGGCTTAAGGTCGCATTCAGCAATATTTCAGCTGTATAGCGACGATCAAACAAAATTCTAAGTAATCAATTCAAAAACTCGCTAAACTAATGCGTTAAAACAGGTACAAACATTAAAAGTTGTACAACAAACCAATCTCTCTCAAATAACCTAAAATACAATCCTCTTTCACTCTGCTAAAGAGATCCTCCAGCGTAGCCGCTCGATAAAAAGTATCTCTTACAGTCTTAAAATGTATGCAGTCTATGGGAATATGTTTCACCGTGAGATCTTCATGGCAAGGTATACACCTTGGAATCGGCTCCTGTTTTAGTAAATATTCATGAGTAAATCGTGTGACCGATCCTACATCGTCCAATCATGGCCTGGTCGAAACGTTTATGACTGTTCAGGTGAGTATAACCAACCGTTTTTTTGAACTCGTGAAGTTTGTTATTATCGATAGTATCCCATAAAGATTGAAACAGCTTTCTTATATAAGCGCAGATAGATTGTCTGAAATCGCTGTATGGTATTCCAACAGGGTCAACTTCTTCATCTAGAGCTGCCTTAGCCAATGTATCAGCTTCAGTGTTGCCTTGTCCACGTGACTAGGCACCCAACAAACACAAGACTATAAGTATAACCATGACATTTTTGTTTCGTGCAGTTTGCGACTCTGTCGGCAGCCATTTTTCACGGGCTTTTCCTCGCGTCTATTGACGTGTCGAATTGTATCGTGGAGCTTTGGTTGCTTTTTTGGTTGACTGTTTCGTTGATGTGAGGGTTTGAACAAGGAGCAGGGAGCTGCTGACAAGGACACACTGATTGAATTCCAAGACGTTTTCGGCAGTGGGGATTTGGATCTCGGTCACTTCGCCAATACCAAACATTGTATTAATACTGGCGATGCACGTCCTGTCCGGCAGCGTATGCGACGAACACCAAGAGGGTTTGAGGAGGAGGAGGGTAAACATCTCGAAGCTATGCTGGATGCTAGAGTCATTCGACCCTCAGAGTCTGAATGGGCTTCTGCCCCGGTTCTAATTCGTAAGAAGGACGGTTCTGTCCGCTATTGTGTGGACTTCCGGGAATTAAACGACAAAACGGTGAAAGACACGTTTCCGCTGCCGCTGATAGACGAATGTCTGGATGCGTTAGATGGGGCTGAGTACTTTAGTACTTTGGATTTGGCAGCTGGCTACTGGCAGATCTCTATTGACCCTGCCGATCAGCACAAGACTGCCTTTATTACGAAGTATAGGCTTTTTGAGCATGTTCGTATGGCTTTTGGCCTCTGTAACGCTCCTGCAACGTTTCAGAGGGCGATAAATACGGTGCTCCGTGGCCTTACTTGACGGGAAGTGCTGGCCTACCTTGATGACGTCATTGTGGTGGGACGTACCTTTGAGAGTGCTCTGGCTAATTTGCGTCTTGTCCTGCAACGGTTTCGGGAACATAATCTCAAGCCGAAACCTCGGAAATGCTCCTTGTTTCGGCGGGAGGTGGAGTTCCTGGGTAAGACCGTTAGCCGGGGTGAAATTTCCATTACGGAGAGTAAAATTAGTGCCGTGCGTGATTGGCCGGTCCCCATGGATCGTACCGAACTACAGTCTTTTCTGGGGTTCGTGAACTACCACAGGGACTTCATGGCCAGTTTCGCAAAATTGGCAGGTTGCCTGTATGAACTAACGGGGCCGAAATCTACCTTTCATTGACAAACTCGGCACCAGGAAGCCTTCAAGAAACTCCGTGATGCAGTGATTAGTGCACCGGTTTTGGCATTACCCACTGCAGGGGATCCATTTATTCTCGATACCGATGCCTCTGATACTGCTATCGGGGCAGAGCTTATACAGGTTCAGAATGGCGTGGAACGCACCGTAGCATATGCCAGCCATAACCTTGCCCCGGCACAGCGCCGGTATTGCACGACTCGAAAAGAGCTTCTGGCAGTCGTGACATTTACCCGCACTTTCCGGCATTACTTGCTTGGAATTCCGGATTCTTTGCGGCTGTGCAATTGTTACGTGGCAGGAAGTGAGCCTACGTCACTCCCTTGTGGCGGATGTAAGTATTGTATTCGGGCCCATAACCAATGGGGACGAGTCACAGGATGTGGATGATGTGGTGCCACTGGCTACGGTTGGAGAGACCGTGGCTGCAGTTCGGGCCCTCTCTGTGAACTTTGATGCTCCATTAGAACCTCCGTCTCAATCTCAGTCTGAACTCGATATGGTTTGGGAAGCGTTTTCCCCCAAAGAGTTGAGGGAGAAGCAATTGGCCGATGTTCACCTTCGACCCGTGATTGACCATTTGGAAACTGGTCAGACACCATCCCGGTTATTTTTCGGTGGCCCTGTAACTAAGCACTTGTGGCTTTGCCGGTCGTGTTTGAGGTTGAGGGTGTCCTTTACTACCAGTGGGATTACGGCACGTTTACGAAGTTGAAATTGGTGGTACCGGCGGCTCTTCGTTCCGAGGTATTGCGCTTGGTGCATGATGCCAAGTCAGGGGGTCATTTAGGCCAGGATAAAACTGTGGCTTTGGCCAAACGGTCATTCTTTTGGCCGAACTTGAGGCGGGACGTGGAGTTGTATGTCGAGACATGCGCCACCTGTAATGTGAACAAGAAACCTAAGGTACATCCGCGAGGTGCATTGGGGTCCTACCATGCGGGGACTCCGATGGAGCGGGTTCACCTAGATATCCTAGGACCGATGGTGTGCTCCGAGGGAGGGAATCGTTACATCTTAATGATGATCGATCAGTTTACGAAATGGCTGGAGATCGGTCCCTTAGCTGAGCAATCGGCAGAAAGCATCGCTAAGGCTTTCCTAGAGGGTTTCATTGTTCGGTTTGGTGTGCCCTTGCAGGTACACACCGACCAGGGCCGAAATTTTGATGGTAATCTGTTTTCTGAATTCTGCAGGGTTTTCGAGGTGACCAAGACACGCACCACACCGTATCGCCCGTGCTCTAATGGGCAGGTGGAACAGTGTAACAGGCTCCTTCAATTGGTGCGGTGTTACCTTGAGAGCTGTCAAGTCAGATTGGGATAAACACTTGCCATTGATCGGCATGGCCATTCGGGCAATGCCCAACAGAGACACTGGTTTCTCTCCCAATCGTTTGATGTTAGGGAGGGAAGTGACGATGCCAGTGGACATCCTGTTGGGTGTCGCGGGTGTGAACCTCCAGCAATCTTCAGGGGGGGGGGGGAATACCTGAAGCAGCTTCTACTCCAGCTGGAGGAGGTTCATCGCCTGGCCCGTGATAAGGTTGGGGCATGTCAGTTGCGCCAAAAACGTACCTACGACTTGAGATTGGAACAGAATGTCTATAACGTAGGCCATTTAGTTTATCGCCGGTACTTGGCTGTTAAGGTAGATCAGAGTAAAAAGTTGCGACCTATTTTTGCTGGCCCGTATATCGTTGTGGCTGTTCTGGGCCCCTGCTTGTATCGAGTTGAAAGCAGACGGGGTACGCATGTTTGGCACCATGACGTTCTTCGTCAGTGCCGGGACAGAGATGTACCCCTGTGGGTCCGTCGGAGACGTCACACTATACTTGGGATAACCGATTTGGGAAAGAATATTGTAGGGGAGGAGGGGGGATCAAGTTAATCAGAACCCTGCTCCACCCTTGTTCACATCTGATGTTCCGGGCTTAGACTTGGGGATGTTGTTTAGGAAACCGAAGTGGAAGAGGTCCCATCGTGGGGGGAAAAAAGCAAGTTTCAGACTTAAGTTCAGACTTAACGAAGTAATTGGACCGCCGCGGGTCACTCGCGCTGGACGAAAAAGCCGTCCCTCTCAGTTTTTGGGTGTGGAGAGTTAAAGTAAATTTTATGTGTCGCGCGTTTGTGTGAGACAACTGGCCTTGGGTGGCATGCTGTGTTTCGCCGTCATGTGTTTCATGGAAGCTGATCTCTCTTTTGTTGTAGACACACTTCTCAAGAGTATTTAGGCGCACCATCACGAAATTCTAAAATCTTTGACTAAAATCACAAAATGGACCAGGGAAAAGATAATGGGCAGGATAGTGGGAGTACGGTGGTAGTAGTTAGGAGAGAGAGAGAGAGAGAGAATTAGGGTTTAACGTCGCATTCAGCAATATTTCAGCTATATAGCGACGATCAAACAAAATTCTAAGTAATCAATTCAAAAACTCGGTAAACTAATGCCTTAAAACAGATACAAACATTAAAATTTGTACAACAAACCAATCTCTCTCAAATAACCTAAAATACAATCTTCTTTCACTCTGCTAAAAAGATCTTCCAGCGTATCTGCTCGATAAAAAGTATCTCTAACAGTTTTAAAATCTATGCAGTCCAGAAGAATATGTTTCACCGTCAGATCTTCATGGCAAGGTATACACCTTGGAATCGGCTCCTGTTTTAGTAAATATTCATGAGTTAATCGTGTGTGACCAATCCTACATCGTCTAATCATGGCCTGGTCGAAGCGTTTATCACTGTTCAGGTGAGTATAACCAACCGTTTTTTTGATCTCGTGAAGTTTGTTATTATCCATAGTATCCCATAGCGATTGAAACAGCCTTCTTACATATGCACAGATAGATGGTCTGAAATCGCTGTATGGGAGACCAACAGGGTCAACTTCTCCATCTAAAGCTGCCTTAGCTAGTCTATCAGCTTCAGTGTTGCCTTTGATGTCAACGTGACTAGGCACCCAACAAAACACAATATCTATCTGTTGATCAAATCTGGTGTCATATAATTGTAGAATTTCCAAGATGGTGGGATGAGTGGAATTTCCATTTTTAATTGCTTTAAGGCATGACAGTGAATCTGAGAATATGACATTTTTTCCTTCTAGTGGATCCAATACCTTCTAAAGCAGATAATAGAGCTTTTGCTTCTGCAGTAAATATGGAACTTTTACCTGGCAGTCCATACGTTTTAGTTTTGGAACTAAAGATAGTAGCACATGCTACTCTCTCACCATCTTTAGAACCATCTGTATAAATAGCCCGATGTGAACTGTATTTCTCTCTCAGTAGACGGAATTCCTGAGTATACACGAGCTGGCTCGTGTCTGCCTTTTTATATTTAGTCCTGTGAAATATCTACTTCTGGTGTGGCTAACTGCCATGGTGGAGTTGGCAAGAGCTCGTTTGGTAAAATCTGACTAACTTTGATACCAGCTGCTACAAGATGTGGTTTCATACGGATTCCAAGAGGTGGAATAATCGAGGGTTTTAGCGAATATAAATCTGCGTACTCAGGGTTGAAAACACAGTTAAATGCAGGATTTGAGTGGTTCGAACGCAGTTTTGTGATATATTGCAGCGATAATTTAATTCTCCGAAGTTCTAAAGGAATTTCGTCCGCTTCTACATACAAGCTTTCTTTGGGTGATGTTCTGAACGCACCGAGGCAAAGCCTTAGTCCTTGATGGAGAATAGGATCTAGCTTTGCCAAGTTTGACTTGCTTGCACCATTGTAAACAATAGAACCATAATCGAGTTTGGAACGAACAAGCGATCGATACAAATGAAGGAGAGTTTGCTGATCTCCCCCCCACTTATAGCTGGCAACGACTTTCAACAAATCCAGAGCTTTCGTGCATTTGGCTTTTAAGCAATTTATATGTGATTTGAATGTTAGTCGTTGATCAAACCACATGCCTAGAAATTTGACCTCTTTTACTACTTTGATTTCAGTTTTGGATCTTCGTGCTGGAAGTATTTTCTGCAAAAGTGTATACAATTTGTCTTAGCTCTGGAGAACTTGAAACCATTTTCTAGACACCATTTCTGAATTCTGTGTAGACAAAGTTGTAATGTTCTCTCAATACTGTGTATACTTTTCCCACTACACGATATAATGAAATCGTCTACAAAAAATCAGCCATCAATTGATTTATTCAGAACTGCAGCCAGGCTGTTGATCTTAATACTAAACAGAGTAGTAGACAAAATACTGCCCTGTGGGACACCCTGGTCTTGATCGAAATGATCAGACATAGTTGTACCCAAACGAATTTGGAATTGTCTATCATTCAAAAAGTTGGAAATAAAAACTGGTAAACGACCTTTTAATCCCATCTTTTGAAGATCTTTAAGAATCCCGTATTTCCATGTAGTATCATAGGCTTTTTCTAAATCAAAAAAGATAGAAACCACATGTTCGTTCTTGGCGAAAGCATTCTTAACAAACGAATCTAATCTGACTAAATGATCAATGGTACTTCTATTTTTTCGGAAACCAGCTTGAATATCAGTAAGTTTCTTTTCAGTTTCCAGGTACCAAACAAGGCGATCATTTATCATGCGTTCCATTGTTTTGCAGACACAACTAGTCAGTGAAATAGGACGATAATTACCCGGGTCTGTATGGTCACGACCAGCCTTTGGTAGTAGTTAGGGAGATGGAGGGATGGGGTAGTGGTAGATTTAGAGGATCAAGCGCAGGGTGGGGTAGAGGGTGCAGTAGGTTGGGCAGGGGTAACCGGGGAGGATTTAGATAGAGCTTTTGGGGGGTGGGCTAGTGTTACGGGGGGCGGATTTTGATCAATTTTTCGGCGTAGGAGGTAGGGTTATGGGAGAGGGAGTTCCATTTCGGGATATGGAGGATTTGGTGCCCCCTCCAGTTCCCGAAGTGGCACCTCCGGGGGATGGTGGCTGCAGCCGTCCCCTGGAGCCAGAAGCTCCTGTAGTTGATCGGGTTCCTCTGGTGGGGCTGGTTGGGCCAGTTGGTGTGGTCCCATTGGTGGCCATCCATTGGGGTCACAGCCGGTAGTGCCTGCTCCGGCTCCTCTGGAGGGACCCATTGAACCACCTGTGGTGGTCCCAGGGGAGGGTACCACTGGTGGCCGTCCTCTGGGACCACAACTAGGACCTCTTCCCTGTGACGGTCGGTGGATTGCTCAAATCAACGCCGACTGTCGCAGGAAAGTTTGTCCTATTTGCCAGCTGCCTCTCGGCCAGAAGATTCGGCGACATCTGGGCTGGATACACTTTCCAACCTGAATGTCGCCAGAGAGATTTTGCTGGGAGTGTGGCTATCGCTCGTCCTATCTGGGCTACAGTTTCCGGCACGGAGCGGTCGAGCATGAATCTATGGAGGAGTGGGCATTCACCGATGACCACTGGTGGCGGTGGGTGCCCCTCCTTCACGGGTTCCTTCAGTCCCTGATGGAAATACTGCGGGTCAGCATGTACCAGGCCTTGCTGGATTACGTGGTGGCCAACAGGCTATTTCCACAGGAGCTGAAGGTTGACCCCACGGGGAACTGTATGGCCCTAATGGTGGCCTTCGATGCTTCCCGCGGGGTCATTACCCATTCCTTGAGTGTCTCCCCTCCGTCCTCGGTGGCCGCTCTGATCAGTTGGCAGGTGATGGGACGCGTCCTGGCGTTCCTGTCGGCTGCTCAGAGGGAGCGGCTGGTCGATCCACAGCGGTTGACCGGTGCTCCGGATGTATACCCCACACCGAGGGCAGTGGATGCTCATGCCCACCTTGACCTACTCCTAAAGGACCTTGGGATCTTCACCAGTCTTGAGGAACTTCGGGAGTTGGTCGATGTGGAGTATGCTGAGCGGCTGGAGATCACTTCGGTGATCTGTAACCTAGTCTTTCCGAACAGGTCGGAGCCTGGTGCCCCCCGGCGTCTTCTGTAAGACCCGAGAATACAGACCACCTACGGGATCCACCCCCATCAGGCCAGTTTTCGGGGTCATCCATGACAGCCTTAGTTGCCAAACTGGATGAGCCTCGATGCCGTGGACTGGGGGAGGTGGGTCTCGACTGGCATGGACACGAGACGGACATAGAGCGCCGGCGGCAGGAGGATTTCCTGAAAAAAGTTCTGCCGTTGGCCGTGGAGCGGAATCTCCCTGTAGTTATTCACTGCAGGGAGAAGCAGCCCGGTCAGTCTTCTGCCCATGCTAGACTGATTGACCTCCTGGGGGCTACTTTTGCCTCCGGGGTGGCCGATTCATGTTCACTCCTTCAGTGGGAACGTCGCCGTGGGAAGCGTGGGTGAAGCGCTTCCCGAACGTCATGTTCGGGATGAGCGCTTTACCTCTTCGCGAGGGGGATGGCGACAATGATGCTGTTCTCCGGGAGATGGGCATGGGTCGGCTACTCCTGGAGACGGATTCCCCGTATTTGAAGCTCCCCGGAGGCCGAAATCCCAACACACCATGGGGAGTGTGGCCTGTGGCCTGCTGGGTATCCAGGATGGTCAATTTGCCCCCCTGGGTAAATCAAAGCGTGACTGAGATACATCTTTTTTTTAGATGACGACTCTATAACGAATATTATGGATTAAGAATACTGATCAGCGATACGGATTTGATATTGCTGGAACATCATGAGGTCTTGCCGGCATCATTGAAAACTGTTGACCGCTTCTCTCTTGCAAACAAGCCTATGTTTATGTATACTATGATTGTCTTTTTGAATTTGGTCCTAATACTGTTATGGGGAAAATGGAATAGGTCTTTGGATTATGGACGCGGATATTCTCAAATGGACGACGGCTGGATTATGAATGACGGACTAGACGCTTGTAATCCTCGAGGTGGGTGTTGGAGGGATTGTACGGGAGACAGCAAAAAGAAAAGGGGGAGGGAAAGGGGGAGGAACATTTTGATGAATAAAATTTAGTAATAACCGGGGATACCATTGGGGACTTCCTTGGGCTAATTCTCTGCCCACAGGATATTATAGTTTTTCTGCAACCGACTCCCTGGTAAAATTAGTTGCGGGTTACCAGTATAGTTTTCAAGTTTTAGGCCACTGGTTTCCTGGTAAAACAGGCAGGGAGTCTCCGGGATAGTTTTTCAGTATAGCTTTCCGGGAGTAACCAAGTTGTGTCCTGTGTGGCGGGTTAGTCTTGCCTACCCTGTGACCTGGGCTTGACCCTGTGACCTGGGTTTGACCCTGTGATCTGGGTTCAGGATGGTATCCCTGGGCGGGTTGGGACCATTGGTGACCCATCCCGTTAATTTTGGGGGGTGGTGGTAGGTGCGGAACTTTAGTACTGGTACCGTTGTGGACTGTACAGTTCTGCGGGTGGGTGTTAGGAAACATAACGGGTGGATTTTTTGGACTTTTTTAGGGGAGAAGGTTATAATTCTTACACCTTTCTCCGTGGAGCGGTCAGTTTTTAGAGGGTATTTTAGGTGAAGTGCGAGGACTAGATGTCCTCGCACAACCCTATTTTATAGGGTATTTTAATTGAATAGGTTTTTATATCGTAGAGGGGCCCATGGTGCAGGATGCCCAGGGCGGGGTTGGGGGTGGTTTTCACTTAGGAAATTGGATCCTTCCCCAAAAAGGAAAAGGGGGAAGGGTGTAGTAAACACTGACCTTTAGCGTATAGGTAGTCAAGGGTGGCCACCCTAAATAGGTTAGTCTAGCCTTGGCAGGGCCTCCAAATGTAGCTTAGCTACCGTTAGGAGTAGGTTAGCCTGGCTTAAGTAGGGTCTCCAAACGCTATCTACCGCCGGGAGTTATTGCCCCTGAGGGCGCTGCATGAAAACCAGCCAATCAGGGACGAGGAGACATAAGTCCCCGGGAGATACGAGTTGGCAAGGGGACTCTTGCAGATGATCCCAAGGTTGTAAGACATAGCACCGGGAGCACCGAGGGACAATATTCAACAGGTAAGGCCCTGTTCCGTGCCGGTATTATACTATAGCGAGGAAGTTACTTTAGAATAAATAATCATTGTGCGAGGGGTTTTGCGCTGAATACACAGTCCTCATATATTCTCCATATTTTCTGAGAATTATAGTCATTTGAACACCACAAAAATCCTACCAGGGGCATGTGAGCGTGTTAGCGAGGTAACCTCAAAATTACTCTCCCTTGTCATAGTTAAAAATTGTCATCTGCCTATTCGCTAATTCTAAAGTTCACTGGTTAGTTTACAACTAGGATATTTGTCGAGACATTGTATGTAAGGTTCAAACTAGGTTATCCAATATAAAATAGATCATACCTTGGAAACTAGGCTATTCGTAATTATGTTCGCTGGAAAGTAGGTTTATTAGTTGGAAGTTTATTAATTTGAAAGTAGCTTTATTCATTCGAAGTTTTTTGTCCTTTCACGTCTTGTGTTTTTACATGACTTATCATTGTTGATCAACATCCCATAGTTCGACATCGTGCCAACTATATTCACATTCTAGCCTTAGCCATCAAGATTTTTTGGTTTTGTTTGCTGTGGAAAACGTGCGAAATGTGTACAAATTCATGGTATTCATACAGCAATTTTGGAAGTGCTATTCCCATTTGTTGATGTGAACTTTACCATGGACCTTCCAGAGCCATAGTTCAAAATTCCACTCACCAAATCTTGACAAAGATAACTCAACTCAGTCGTAATATTGAGTGAATCTTTTTTTGTACCAATTCTAATTCCCTGAATGATAATGTCTCTCTCATTTTCTCCAGTAAGATATATGCATGGGACGATAATCAAGAGCCTCAATATATAGGTGGCGGACCACCAGCAACAGATTTTATGGATTCACTCCCAAATCTGTACAAGAGATTGCTGTTCCCGGTACCGCTAGAATAGTCCTACTGGAATCAAATATATCTTTAAAACAATAAGGAGCATTTATAAGTCCTCGCGCTACGAAGAAACATTCCATACATGCGACACCTGGGAAGATTATTTACAGATACAAAATTCATACGGCATGTGTAGTGTCCAAGAAGGCAATTACATGGGACTCGCCAAAGCTAGTCTCGTTGCATTTGTTTAGATATGTACCGAAGCAATCACCAACGATTCTTCACAACTGAGCCTTGAAACCTATTTCATTACCACGGCAGTACACACTCAAATTAAACGAAATCGAAACAGAGCTCCGTTAACTTCTTCGTGTTTCACGAAAACACCACTTTTAATTCGCACGAATCGGATCTGCTCACACGGAGGTACCTGCAACAACTTTTACTATATCCCAAAACGGCAGTATATATAAGAGCCTACCAGAGCCTCTTCATGAAATAACCTGCATGTTAATGTCTGGAGATAGTTCTCTCTTGCGAAAATACGACAAACGCGACCCTTCATCTTGAAAGATGGATAACACTGAAACTAGGATAAAATGAAAAATAATTAGTTATATAATTATGTATAGCGCTGTGCTCAAATTTCCACACTTCACGCTGAATAGGAGTGATCTGATAAATCATGACTTATCAACCACTGAAATGTACGAAATATTTCAGTTTAACGAACTTATGCCTCTCCGACATGCTAATATGGATCAAAGGAATATGAAAAAACTGGATGTTAAGTTTTTTTGTGGTAAAATTCGTATTCGAATTAAACGAAACATAACAAGGGTGTCATATCATACATGTCATGGAGTAAATAATTTCATCACAATAAAACTACTCCAGACAAAATGTTATTATCCCCTCTATTCTTAATTAGTGATAACTGGTCTATTTTCGGCTCGATTGTTTCCAAAATTCTCAGCGATGTAAGCACGATGGTCCTTTATCGGAATAGTAAGATAATTTGAGACATGTAGCCATATTCACCAGAGTTATCTAGAGTATACAAAATCAGCACCATGCTGTAGATATATGCTAGGGTAGAAGATTATGAACCACAAACCTCGGAAGCGCACCTGTCGCTTTGATGAAAAGGGGTTCTTGTATCTATCAGGTAAACAATATAATTCGGATTCACACAACGAAGCTGAGGTGGATTAATTTTTATCAATGAAGAAATTCACCGATCAACCATCATAGAGTATAATGTGAAACAAGAAAACCGGAATAGTACGCATATCATCTGTGCCTGTAATATAGTATCATAAAAAAGTGTCATGAATATATATCATGGTGGGACAAAGAAGATTATTATTGAATGTAAATTAAGCCGCCCTATTTTCATATCAGACAACTTAAGAGCTTTAGCTTCATGGACTTGCTAGATTATCATACGCTACATAACTCGAATGTTCATTTTCGTACAAATTGTGATAAGTTTGTCGGTCGGTTATAGACCATTCATATACATAGAAATGTTAGAGCTAGCTCGTATCAATCTTGACCGTGAAGTATTGGAAGTGAGCAGTTTGTCTCTAATTTTCACATTACGCCAGATGAAACTTTCTGATCACAGAATCAAGGCAGAGTATACTCTCCATATATTGGAAGGCAATTTAGTTGAACAAGATTAAGCTTGAACGCAAGATGAAATTCCAAATGTGCGATATAGCTAACAACGAAGAATCGGGTTTCAATCGTACTTTATCTTGCAAATAATCTGAAGTCCAATAAACAACGAAACGCCGAAAGGTTGATCAAAATGAGTAAATATTATCTAAACTAGAATGAATGGCGTTACGGGTATCAAAATCAGAGGAACGAGCTAAATTTTAAAACGATCGAGTCCTTGGCATCAAACGATGTAACTTCAAATGGGATAGATTGCTCTTGAAAACGATTCACCACATAACACAGATACAGACGATAGGAGTGTTTGAAAATGACACAAATGGATGACCAATCACAGCATATGGATGCAGTGTGACTGAAGTCTTAACTGTTTTTTATGACCAGGGAATGAACAGAAAGGAAACATTTCAAAAGCGGTATGGTCAGTAATAGCGCCTACACACTTCGAGAACTGTTTAACTACCAGCATGACGGGATTGGTGCGGGTCAGAAAGCTTTTGCTTCAGTGTGGATGACAATATGTTTAGTTTTCTTCGTTCCAAATTGGTGCAAATAATTCGCAAGTGTACTATATTATCTCTACATTGCAGTGTCCATCTCCTGGGGCCGTGGGATTTTTTTTTCACAAAATCAAACCGTACAGTGTACACCCCTTTTCCGGAAGAACCTTATTTCATATGAGAGAGAGAGGATTTACCTTTAATGTCGAGTTCAGCAATATTTCAGCTAAAAAGCGACGATCAACACAATTCTTATAAGGACTCAAGTCACTAACTTAATAATCCAACGCATTAAAACATACACACATTAAAACGTATGTAATAACCCGATTTCTCTCAAATAACCCCTCACCCGACTAAAAAGATCTTCCAATGTAGCGCGAGGATATGCATGTGACTTATTCGACTTCCTGTGAGATACTGTGTTATCCTCTACATAATAAAAGGGTCAAACAATTGCCTTCATTGTGCTATATTATCTTCAATTGGCACACATTGTCGTCATCGTAAACACTAGCAGGTCTGAACTTCTGGGACCTACCTTGGCATGGGAGAGGGAGTTCGTCTCACCTCTCCCTAAATTTTTTCCTAACTTTGAGAGCTAGACCTCAAAGCAATCAAGGACAAGGAAGAGGCTACACCTTGAGGCCAATCTCTACAAGAAAATGTAACGTAATCCAAGATGGTTGCCCTTGTGACGACATAGTGACGTGATATTAAAACAAGAATTGTCGAGTTTTCGCAAAGTTTTTTATTCTATCAGCCTTGATATCCAAAATGGCCGCTCCAACAATAACACAGTGACGTCATATTCGATTTCTTGGTTGGTTTATTGGTCAACATCTTTTCTTATTACAAATAATTCAGCAAAAGTAACTAATAAACTAGAACTGCAAGCAGTTATGATGGCTTCCATATCTAGGCTGTCTTTGCAATTGCGATAGCCATATTTCATGCGCAGATACTTGTGGTGTGCGTTTAACAGCCGTCTAGCCACCCCGTGGAACGTGCAGGCTCATTTACTCCACTGTTGGAAACATGAAAAAAATGCAGAAATGGCTTCAGAGTTTCAGAAAGCACTTTTTTTGGTCGGCGGCACGTGGGAAACACGTTTCTGGCCTTCGTTTGCGTGCTAGACGGCTCCTTCATCGAAATCAAAATGTTAGTACGTTGAAATAGGTACACAAAACGGTCCCTGGAGTCCAGACAAAGACTTGAATGAAGAAAGTTGAGCTTGGAAATTGGTCGCTCGGAGATAGCGCCTCTCACAGTCTGCTTTTGTGAAGTATAGTTTCATCCACATACTCAGACCTACTCAAATTTGACGTTCTACCATACCTCCGAAACCATTAGAACGATCATGCTGTACTTTCACTGTCATCATATCAGTAATACAAGGAGTATGTACGCCAAAACTAAGAATAATCTGACTCGCCGTTTGTGTAATATTGAACAAAATTACTTCTCAAATTATGGGATGTTCGGATTTTATTTGAAAATCTGACAACTTTGATTCCTCTATAGCGGCAAAACTATTAGAGCTACGAAAAAAATGGATGGCACATTTGTGAAAGAGTTGCTTCTGGAGAATAGAATGCAACAAATTAGAAGCCTGTATCTCTCACGGTTCAAGAGTTACAGCTCTTCAAACATCAGCTAAATGTGTTCCGTTTTTCACAAAATCCAAGATGGCGGCCAAACCACCTGACCTAGAAGCAAAATTGTTGCATATTCGTGATCTCCATATCATATAACATATATTTTGTCACTTTCCCCGTCCAAATCCGTTACTTGAAAATTCGGCCATTTTGATTGGTCGCTGGCGGCCATTTTGTTTTCCGAGGCAACTTTTCAAATAGAGGATTGAGATACCCTGATCCATTGATTATATGTACCAAATTTCGTCTTGATTGCTTCACTGATTCCAGAGGAGTAGAGTTTAGAAGATTTTTTTTAAAACGGAGTAAATCCAAGATGGCCGCTGAACCCTGTGACCAATCACAACCAATTTTCAATATGCACTAGATCTCCACATGTCTAATATGTGTGTGAAGTTTGAGCATGATCGGTTTGACGATTGCTGAGATTTAGCACCCACAAAATCAGGGAGAATAATAATAATAACTAGAACTGCAAGCAGTTTTGGCGGCTTCCGATCTAGTGTGTGAATGAGCAAATACGGTTTAAACTAGTTCTCAACCCAGCGCCAAAAGGTCAATAGAGCACGAAATGCGTTTTTATACAACTAAATGTGAGTCAATATACTGTTACTATACTATCCTCTGCGCTTTGTGCCGCGAGGTCAATAGGGCTCGAAATGCGTTTTTATACTACTAAATGTGAGTGAATATACTGTTACTATACTATCCTCTGTGCATTGCGCGTCAAGGTCAATGGGGCTCGAAATGCGGTTTTATACTACTAAATGTGAGTCAGTATACTGTTACTATACTACCCTCTGCACATTGCGCTGCAGGTTCAGTAGGGCTCGAAATGCGCTTTTATACTACTAAATGTAAGTCAATATACTGTTACTATACCATCGTCTGCGTATTGCGCCGCAAGGTCAATAGGGTTTGAAATGCGCTTTTATACTACTAAATGTGAGTCAATATACTATTACTATACTATCCTCGGCCCTTTGCGCCGCAAGGTTAATAGGGTTCGAAATGCGCTTTCATACTACTAAATGTGAGTCAATATACTGTTACTATACTATCCACTGCGCATTGCGCCGTAAGGTCAATAGGGCGCGAAATGCGCTTTTATTCTACTAAATGTGAGTCAATATATTTAGCATATTCGTGATCGTCATATCAGATAACATATATTTAGACACTTTTCCCGTCCAAATCCGTTACTTGAAAACCATTAAAGTTAAGACAATCGATTTCCAAGTCCAGTCTCCAACAAGTGTCATTTTTGATACTTCCACCGGTATGATGATTTTGAGGAAATAGGTTTTGCAGCTGATTGCAGAATTAATTCAGTCTCATTTTATTCATTGGCAGTGAACTGCGTACAGAGAGTAAAAATGGTTTTCACTCAAAGATGATTGTTGAAATAAGATAATTGTCACAATTAATCCTTTTGGGTTTTATTGTCTGTCATGTATATGGCATCGCTTCCCGATGTTTCTTCCAATTGCTGTGAGCATGGATACGAAACGTTGGCTAACACGTATTGGCTAACGGCCACACCGGTTGGTTCACATGCTTTATGTTCAAGTATGGATTGAGTGTGGAATGCACCATTTACAAAGAAAAACGGTAAGTCTGGTCGATGTCGTTTCATCTAGCCGCAGTGGTTTTTCGCTTGTAAAGTCGTGTAATGCGTGTTTGTACCTATCTCATATATATATATTATGCGTGATTAATGTTGAATGGAACAAGATTTGTGATTTTTAGCGTGTGCACAGATGCACATGTTAATTTCAAGGTGAAAATTTAGTGACAACAACAGCAGTAATAACAACAACAACACCACCACTACGGCTGCACTTCGGTACTTACACGAGGGAAATAAATATACAAGTTCTAAGAGGAAATTGAGCATTGACAAGTTTTAAAACGTGAGACTTATATTCCACCTTTCAGGCGCCAGACAAAAAAGGCATCTAAACCTAATCAAATCATAAAACCTTTGCATTGAATTGTTCAGTTGATGGACAAAAGCCCCAGTGGACAAAAACCGCAAGAACAAAATTTGGAGAAAGAATAGTTATGGATCAAATTATCCAGTTATCATGTGTAGTTAATAACTGACCAACCTCTCGGAGTACAAGGTTAGGCTCACAGTACTCGTACACAAGTGCGAACCGGTCCAGGCGAATCTATCGAGATTTGTCCTGGTTAGCAGATATGTTTATTATGTGCAAATACACAGGACAATTCTCCGCTTCCCAGAATATCAGAGGCACTGCTATTTGATAGCTTGTGCCAGACATAGTGCATCACAGTACTCGTACACCAGGGCAAACAGGCCCAGGGAAATCTGCATAAGACAATGGGTCGCATATCAAAATGTAAGTCAGAAGTCAAAGGTTTTCGACTTTAAAATAGGAAATCATTGAAACGATTGCAGCTGGTCTATATCAGTAACAGCTTTTCATTTAGACTTGGAATGTCTTGTGTGTGGATACAGAAAGTGAAGGCCAAGTGTTGTTATAGCTGGATAATAGATATTATTTTGATCTCGAGCAATAGTCAATGGTGACAAAAGTTTTACTGATTGCTTAACTAGCATCCATTGTGTGTGTGTGGGGGGGTGTCAGGATTTTTACACCCGATCACTCGTATCATTCAATTTGGTAATATACTGTCCAATTTAGATACAACACTGCATTTGTTTATTATAAATTATTATGTTTATTATTGTCCTCAAAATGATCGAGAGACTGTGAACATCCAGTTCAATGTTTATTAACACTATAGTTTGTAAACTATGACATGCTTATAACCTGGGATATTTCAACATATAAATATATGCAGAACCAATCAGTGTTGGTGAATAAACAGTGTCCCAATCTTTTATATTGTTGTCTTTTTCTTATTCTCGTCATCCATTCCACATATTCTGCATCGAGTGTGCCTGTAATTTATGTCATTTTTTCTAGAATGGTGAAATTAAACATATCCGTGTTATCAACGAATCCGGTTTTTAAAAAGTAATTTTAATTTTTACAACAACTCACAAAATACTTAGAAACATATTCAAAGTAGAATCAATCTCTGATTTAAATGTTCTCTATTTATTTTACTTGCTCAGTCATCTTGTTATAAGCATTCACAGACAGTTTTATGGTCAAATAGCCCAGTTGAGGCTTGGGTGAACTTCAATCACTGATCACGCACTATGCTGACCGGGCACTATGGCCAACATGAGCTATTAACTAGAACAACTTATACATAATTAATCTGGTTATGTAAATGTGGGTAGGTAAATATTTTGAGCCATAACGAATATCATTATCATAGCCTAAATGTTAATACTAGAGGCTGCCCATCTGCGCAAACCCAGTCAAATTAGCTGTTGACAAGAGATTCGCCTGGGCCTGTTTACCGTGGTATATGAATGAATACAGTGGGCAGTCCCTTCAATTTCTGGAGTCATTTTCATCTTAATGTCGTGTCTGGTCCCATGCTGCCTCAAACATTTCTTGTTTGAAGTAGCAGGAACGCAGCTGAGCTGGGTGGTGCTTACTCGGTTCGTCGCGATATAGCTGAAATATCGTTGAAAGCGACGTTAAATTCTATTCACTCAATCACTCGGGTTTATGTCTGTATTCAATCTACCCTGTCCACTTGTCTTAGGCCTACAGCAGACTAGATTGACTTGTGCTATGACAGCAAAAGACGGATGAAGAGTTTCTCGCAAATTGATTTCAAATGTCGTTATTGCTTGGTTACCTCATAAGGAAAGGAGTGTGTGATTCTGATCGACTGGAGCTCTGTACCGATGAAGGGTGCTAAAATGAGTCTATTGTTAATAGGCCTGTATATGTGGACATTTTTGTTTGGAACCAGCTAGGCAACAACTACCATGTCAATATGAACTCCGGGGTGAAAATAATAAATATTCATATTTTTAGGACACAACTTATATTTAAACTCACTTTTCTATAGCAGTTTTTACTTGTCGCTAACAACATAATCGAGGTTGGCAATATGTTAATGACAGGAATTTGCTCCCGGAAACAGAACATCAATTTGTTGGGTTTATTCCAAGGCACTCGCACACTTTTTATGGCAAACCAAACATTTCTTGTGACTGCCAACTGGTTGAAAGTTCACATAAGCCAAGAACAAATCAATTCTTACCTGTATTTCATGATAGGATTTAGTGAAGGTAATCTGTTTTCATTCCATTGCATATAAAAACGGTAATTTTATCCGATATAAGCATAGATTTATCTTGGAATATCAATTCTCCTTGTAAATGCTGATTAATCATTAGGCCAAAAGGTTGTGTACATGTCTGCACTTGTTACTCAGTCCATGAAGATGCATTGTAGTTATTTATATGTAAATATCAGCAAGTAACCTAATCGGGCCTAAAGTTAAAAATCGAGTTTGACAGAACTTTACAATGAAGTTCGTGCTTTCACTGACGGGCATTTTGTCCTGGATTCAAAGTTAAACCACCCCAATTAAGTCCTGAGGAGATACTATTTATCGGTTGGATGACTCGTAAACGACCTTTTAGTATGTGATTCCGTTCCCGGCTCTGATTCCGGGAATTTGTGACACCCCATATGCGTGTAGGCGCGAGACAGATTGCTGAGGTGCGAGGTAAGAGAGTAGCGTTTTTTCTGGGTCATTCATTTTCAGCTTAAACTTGTATATTATTATGCTGTAATTCACCGAAATGCAAATATATAATGTTGCAAGGAATATCGCTTGCCATTTTGGCCTTGTACGCAGTCTAGTTGATGCAAGAAATGTTATTTTCAACTATCAGCCGCGTTTACCAGTTGTGCTCTTACAACAACAACATCATCACTTTCGGATGCTGTTGCCTCGTGACAAGAAGTTCCGTTTCTCGTTTGCTGAAGTCAGTACTTATGAGTTCTAGTACTCATCTGTTTCAAATAATAAATATTGAGTAAAATATTTGGAGGTCCTTGAAAAAGGTAAACCAAATGGAAGAATTTGAGGATAGTTGCTCAACTGAGCTATTATAGTTTGACCGATCATAGCTCAAATGGTTTTCAGTACTCGAGCGGATTAGCCTATTTACTCACGAAAAAGTTGTAACAAATGTTTTGATTAATCTGCCATATCGATTTCATATTCCATGAGTCATTTTATCACGCAACAAATGGAATATAATATAATTTAGAGAGCAAAATAGAAGAAAAAATATAAAGGAAAAAAAAGAAAATTTCATTTTTTTTTTGCATTGAGATTCAATGTTCAGTCATGCACTTGCAAGTTTCTCATCAATAAATCCTTATGTTTGAGTCAATGCCTCCCTATTTTCTAGAATTCGGATTTCACTAATTTGGGCACTGAACCAATTTTGTCTAAATCAAACTTTATGTTCAGTCTCACAACAAGAACTGTGTTTTGATGAGTGGGAGGAAATAAATTTCTTCTATAAATCAACTGTTTCCTCTTTTGCATGAAAAATGTACATCAGTTGTGATACATCCACACTGTACCGATAAAAGGGGAAAAATGAAAACGTAACAGATGTAGTTATAAATTCTTAAGGTGAACCATTTCAGCATATGACATTTCGGTAAGCAACATTTCAGCACACACCCATCATCCGAATGCATGGCACGATCATACGTAGAAACTTCTGCTCGTAGCTATGCGGTAACGGGTGCTATCTGAGTGTAATAGGGCGTTTCCCAAATGGTCACATCCGACTGGTCCCGTTATATCTGACATCGGTGCAATCACATTCATACAACGAAGACACACCTACAGAAAGTTATCGATTGAAATGATCCCATGGTGGGCCTCGAAGTACCCCCATCACAAAATAAAAAGCATATCATTTTCCTGTGGTCTGCCGCCGATTTTATTTTGTTTTCAAATATGTTAGGCCGTTTGTAATATGATTTTTCTTAAGATAAATGAAGAAGCATGCTCCACTAGAATGAGAAATAAAATAGCTAATTCGCACAACTTCGTTTTGGTCTCGCGTAGACCCCCCCCAGTCTTGCGCCTCGTGAAACTGACACGTCTGCATATCTGAGCAATATTTGAATACAGATAAATTCATTGGCTCGTTTAAATGAGGCCGACATTTGACCTCATGCTCTGGGAACAACTCTCGAACTGGATTATCTCCCTCTAGATAGATGGCGCCGTGTGAAATACATGCCGAATCACAACGACAATCTAAGGGTAGTGTTTAGTGAAATGTGAAATGCTCTTAGCAATCTAAGATGGTACACACCATTTTTGGTGCAAAGTGGATGGTAAGGTATTTCAACATGCAACATTTGGGCAATCCCCCCCCCGCAACATTTGCATGTAGCTTAATTAAAAAGACCAGTTATAATTGGACAAAACAATATATAAATTTTTCAGATAAATATTCATACACTTACTGTACAGAAATATATGGAAGATTTTACAGAGATATATTATAGATATCTTAGCAATTACTCCACTGATTAGATGACCAACATATCATACATGTAGAAGATCATGCGGAGTAAGGTTAAACTTTTACTTTATTGTAAAAGTTGTAATGAACATATAGTCCTACTTATCTGGGTAGGTAATAATGTTCATTACATAGTTCTAATATGTTTAAATTATATCATGTAGCATGTGTCTTCTGTAAAACTAAGTTTCACTTTCTCAGACTGAATTTGACATTTTGGAAAAATACAAAATTGTGCACATGTCTGTATTATAGAGAAAGAGTGAAATCGTAATTTTTATCATATTTTGGTCTGTGATGTAAAGTTTTTGTAGCATGCCAGAATGTCATACACACCACTTGTTTTCAAATTTTACATATCAAAATGTCGCATGTCAAAACCTCGCTTATAGAAATGTGCTGAAATGTTCCCGATGCCATACAATCCACATATATTGAAAAATTTATATTGTACATGATTGATCGTTATATTGCTGAAATATTGCTGAATGCGACATTAAACCTCAATTCTCTCTCTGTCCTTATACATGATTGTTCATCATGTTACGTTTCAAATAAACTTTGGGATGCAGTTATAAAACCTCAGAGAAAATATCCCATTCATATATTTCAGGGAATTTTTTTTCTAATTTGACATCTGGGCAATCACTACACAATTTACACTTGTTTTTCTGTTAGAGAACAAGTGAAATAGTAAATTTTTATTATATTTTGAAATGTGGGATGCAGAAATGTCATACACACCACTTGTTTTGAAATGTCACGTGTCAAAATGTCGGGTGCCAAAACGGCTTATGGAAATGTGTGCTGAAATGTGCGACACATATATTGAGAAAGACATATTATATATATATTGTTCTCATGTTATGTTTCAAATAAACTTTGAAATGCAGTTATCAGCTATCATAGAGAATAACTCATTCATATAGGCTAGTATTTCAGGGGAATTTTTGTTATGTGAGAATGGGATGGGGTACTGGCAATTTCGTACCCAAAATGTTGCATACGATATACAAAAAAAAACATTCAGACACCAGAGCATTCGTGAGTGAGTGCGTGGGTAGGGTCTAACGTCGTTTTCAACCTTGTTTCAGTCATATCACGACGGTGCCTACATGTGCCAGAATACGAGAGTGCTCAGAGTTCCTATTACCCTGGACAGTGATCAAGCCCAGGCAGGTACAGCACCCGGTCACCCATCCAAGTATAAATCAAGCTTAACATTGTTTAACTAATGTGATCTCACGAGAACCAGTGTGTCCAACACTATAAGCCGTACCTGTTGAACACTTAAGTGAATAATTGGGTGTGGGTTTTCACATGTGTACTCAGCTGGGACGGCCGTATACAATTCTGTTTATATTATAAGTGAAGTGATGTTTTTCTAGTGTTAATTCATTTGTGATAATTCAGAGCAGCTTTGTTCCTAAAATGTTGTACACATAATGCACACTTTCTCGTATGTACAGCTAACTGATCTAGTCATGCATACATATATAGATACACCATACATAGAAATGGTTTATTTCCCTCTCCCTCCCAAACCCGTCAGTTCTGTTGTCGTTTCAGCTGGTCCTGTCGAGCAAACCTATACTCACACACTGAGGATTGGAATGGTATCTCCCTAGTGTGAATTCAAATGTGTTTCACCAGATGATGCTGTTGGACACATACCTGTTCCTACACGCTGAACATTGGAAAGGTTATTCAGTGTGCGTTCAGCTGTACTTGCATATGCAACACTTGAATGGTTTCTCCACAATGTGAGTTGTCATATGTCGTCTGGGTTGATCCTGATCATTATATGAAATAGATCTTTCGATTATTGAGATTCTTTCATGGACGATGGCTGGATATGGAATGTCAGATTTTGGTCCATCAATTGGACTTGTTTGATCGGTAAATGACAGTTGGCACTAGCTCGAAAAGTACATCAATAAGAACAACGAAAACAAAAGACCAATGTGATAATTAACCACGAAAAACGGTACCAATGTTGTGTGGTGAAGCATATAGAGGAAATACATACCATAGAGAATATGAAAATAATTGTGAGAATGTAGAAAAGCAATAAAACTCAGCAAAATCAGTTATCAATAGGCACACTATATATTATGCAGAACACTAAGAGATTGTAGCATTTGTAATGAAGTGACAAATAAATGAAGTGAAAAATAAGAAAACCTGTTTGTTTTGTCTGTTCTATTCCCCTTTAAATCTGATGGCCAGTCTTCAGTGAACAGGACGTCATCCAAGCCTCCTTCTGGTGCCGGAGAGCCATAAATAACATAAAAAATACTGAAAATTTCTTGGGGTCAATTATCCAAGAATCATGGGCTCGCCTGGTTTTGCCCATTCCCAGTGGTTTTGAATTCTCTCCGTTGACACCGAAACAAAAATACATTGTAGCCTGGGCATTTCATAGTTACCACAGGTGCATTTATCTCCAAGGTGTTTTAGATTTCGCGGACTGAATACTTGCCATTTAACAACTGATACATATTCATGTTAATTAAAATTACAGTCTCATACATGGCCAATATTCGGTCAACGGACAACTATTATACAATAGAGCATTAAAGTATCGGACGGCTATTGTGGGTGCAGTTATTGGCGCTATTAATAGAGAAGTTGGATTTCAGGTTAAATGTCTTTCCTCTGCTACATGGTCATAAAAGGCAGTTGGTCGCTGTATGAATGGGGTTGTTCAAGCAGATTTGATTACACGACTATACTTAGTCCGAGCTTCCTTTGATCCCTGGCCAATGATGACAGATAGTACAAATGTCAAATATCACTTCACATCTGCAATCTTACCACAGTGGCAAGACAACGTGACTGTTATTCACGTGATAATTTGAACCCAAAGGTCATGTCCGGGCGATATTTGTAGTCTGTCGGGAATAGGTCAGTCAGAGCAAGATATTGAAAAAGCAAAAGAAAAGCAACCGTATTAGTTAAGAAAACTATATAACTTGACAAAGGGGATGTGATCGTGCGGAGAAATTATTCAGTAATCCATTGGTGCGACGTAAGGGCAATACAAAGGTCGGATGATTGTTATAGAATTGTTTATCTGGACAAGGGTATCCGCGCATCCACGTGGTTAATTTGCCGTTATTTAGCTTTTTTGATGTGATAATTCTCTGACCCAAAGGCAGTCTTTTATATTCTATCTGTCGTCGTTGACCAGGGGTCAGAGGAAGCTCGGATTAGACTACACTGTCTGTATGATATCTGTAATAAAACCTTCAAATAGAGAATGACAGTACGCTCATGAAACTATTTTTAAAAATCCACTCAAGTTTTTAAATTTATTTTCAACTTCTGCTTTCGGTACGGAACTTACTCACTGAAACTAATAATACAAAGTAAGGTACGGGAAGTTTTTCCCATATAATTATGATCCATATATACTTTCCACAACCTGTACATATTGTGGTTTCTTCCATAATACAAAGTAGTACTGGCACTTTTCACATATGGAACATGGATGAGGTATTTCTTGTCATCTAGATCACTGCTAATAATTTCCACTAAACACATTTAAGGACAAATTCCACATGTGGAACACATGCATGCTTTACATCTGTTCACGGTGGTAGGCTATTTGTCATGGATACAGCATGTTCCTTTTTGGGTGACATTTCATCAGTATATGGCAGGGATTGCAGCCTGATGGGGTATCTTCTTGGAGTATAGACAGTCGTAACAGGTTGAATGTCGTCGATGTTAGCTTCCTTCCTCGGAGAAATTTCTGACTACATCGGACTGTGGAATGGTGTGGATTATTTTGAAATGCCAAGAGTTTGTAATCAGACTCCTCGATATGCGATGTTACGCAGTAGAATAATCGCTTCAACAGATAGTTACAATGGTTGTATATAAAACCAGGACTTAACATGCCACTAGTCCGCTTAATAATTGTTTGAACATTACATCACTTGCTTCTTTCGGATAGTAGATATAACGAAAATGAATTTATTAAAAGCTGCTAGAAAGTTCAATAATTTGTTAACATTAATTCTGGTGTATGTCTCTATAAACATGAACAGCTTGTACCAAGTCGTTGTTAAAGATCCTTCAGAGCACAGGTGAATATTTCTTCAAATGTTTTAATGTCCATATGAATCGTTCAAAATTACATTTCACGCTGAACGCTATTTACTGAAACTAATAATACGAAGTAAGGTACGGAACTTGATTTTTCCCATATAATTATGATACATATATACTTTCCACACACTGTACATATTGTGGTTTCTTCCATAATACAAAGTGGTACCGGCACTTTTCACATACGGAACATGGAGGAGGTATTTCTTGTCATCTAGAACACTGCTAATTTCCTTCACATGAATGATATACGGAAAAATTCAACATGTGGAACACACGCATGGTTTATCTCTGTTCACGGAGGTAGGACATTTGTCATGGAATACATTATGTTCCTGTGCGGTTTACATTTCATGAATTAGTATATGACAGGGTTGGATGGGGTACCTTACTGGAGTATGAACAGTCGTAACATGTTGAATACCGTCGATGTTAGCTTCCATTCCCGGAGAATTTCCTGACTACATCGGACTGTGGAATTCTGTGGATTATTTTGAAATGGCAAAGAGTTTTGCACAATACAATGGTAGTTGTGTCGGCGATAATCAGTGAAGCTTTCACGCGTGTCACACTGTAGAGTTTCGGATTGCATGGAGTCTTGACTTTTCCTTTTTTTTCGTCGAAAAGACGATCTATTAAGTGATGTCCTTCTGTGCGTCTGCTCAGGTCCGGTTCTTGTATGGGACAGTTTTCTATCTAGTTCTAAATTTTAGGGATCGGCCAGATTTTATATAGCCATGCATAATAGCATGGGTTTTGATCATGTAGGCTTGTCCGAAGTACTCGTTTCTCATACATCCGCTGAAGAAAATAATCAAATTGTTCAAGTTTGTTAAAATAATTTCACACCAGCAAGGCTCAAGTACTTGAATATATTGTGTCTGTCAGTGACATTCATTGGATGCTTTGTGTCACTTATTAACTTCAATGTGTCAATGAAATTACTAGGCCAATGAGGTCATGCATTAATTTGTGTTTGTGGTGCATAACCTAAACACTGTTTCAGTGATGTTTAGATGTAGCATGATAACACTGCTTGTTAATGTTAACTGCACCAGCTAGAGTGAATGGTTACAACACATATAAAGGAAGTTGGAAGAGGCGCCGACATACCGACAGAGCCACATGACTTCACAGTATAGTCTCCTGGTTAACCTATTCTAAAGCACATACCAAGAATCTAACGATTAGTGATACGTGTTGTATCACAGGTACGCTTTTATTGTACCTGTTCATGTGGTAACTTGGGTGACGATGACCACAAGGCCCCTAGCACCGGCATAAGCGGTATTAGATACAAATCTAGAGAGCTATGATGGAAATGCTCTGGCAGCGCATATATTGGTAATTGGTGAGCTGTGTCGCTGCCACAACTCGTACACTGAGAATTGGTGCGTTATATCGTCGTCGGATAAAGATGACCGCATTTAACACAAACGACTTCTCTGTAAGGCCCGATGTCGATCCAGCATCAACTTCCCACAATGCCAACAATATATGCACTTGTCAGCATTTATGGCACAGATTTAGTTAGATATGCTCGCTCCCTGGCTTGAGCAATTGCTACAGAATTCGCAGGTGATCTTTCATACCCCCAGTTCCCAAATCTGCGTGGCATATTCAGATGACCTACTTCACATATTATGACATATTCTCATGTTCCAATTTACGTTCTGTGTTGCACAATCTGTCCCATTTCACGTAGTATCTCTTATTCATATTCTGTGCTGAACGCGACGTTAAACCTCAATTTTCTCTCTCTCTCTCTCTTGTCCCAATACATGTATTGTGGTTCGTCGCGATATGTCTGAAATAATGTTGAAAGCTACGTTAAATCCTCTTCACTCGCTCCTTTGTGGTTCATTTAATTTATGTAGGTTTACCGTGTCACATTAATATATCCGGAATCTATATAGACATGTTATTTATAGTATGCAAATACTTCGGCATTCCTTCTTTATATGCCCACCCAAAAGGCGGGCATATTAGTTGATGGTGGTTTCCATTTGTCTGTCCGTTTCCTCATGTCCAGTCTTTATCCGAGACAATTTTCTACCTACTGTACACATTTTTATGAGTGAAAACACGTGGAGAGAGTGTATCACATGCGAAGTTAGAGGTCAGAAGCCAAAGATCTCTGACCTAAAAAACAACAACAGAAAATCATTGAACACTTAATCTTTTTTCTATATCTCTTACAGTTTTCTATCAACTCTGGGTGGAGGCGATGTGTCGCATAGCGAAATTGAGATCAGGGTTCTAAGATTGGAGTGACCTAAAAATCAGGAAATTATTGAGTGGATCATTAGCGGGAAAATTCATATACCGTACCAAAATTTAGGTGAAGGTCAAACGTGAAGTTAACTGAAAGAATGAAATCGTTCAAAAAAGGATACCGAAGGTGTATATTAAATCTAATTTTGGCTCTTGTTATGGGGTTCGCTTATCTATGGTTGGTCATTGACGAATAGTGGCAGCGATGGCCAACCATACTTATCACAGGGTGCCACCAACGCCCTGCTGACTCATGCGCATGCGTAAATATTTGGAATCATTAAAAGGTAGCTGTACAGTTGAAGCACCCTTATCATCTTAGCATTTAGAGCAACCTCGTCATTGCTGGAGGTTTGGAGCAGACAAGTCCTTGACATATAGCTAAATATTTGAATTACGATTTTGTTTAATGACTCACAAGGTTATTTCACTCATATGGCGACAGTCGGTTTGGTTGGTGGAAAGAACCATGACCCGTTGGCAAGCCTTCATACATTTGGAGCATTGGATTCATTCATAGATACCCAGGCATTTGGAGCATTACACACACCCACACAGTCGGTTATTTGGAGCACCCAACCCCATGTACGTGGGGCATTGTCCTGGGTTTGCACCTTTTTTAGATCTTCAAAACTAGTCAATATAAAATCAGTGCATTCTCCAGTATTTTAGCGACTGCCACAGTTGGAGCACCAAAGTGTAAATGAGAGGAGTTGAACTGTCCATGACGAAAATGTACAGTGATAACAACACCGCGGTTGCGGGGATTGGATAGTTTTCATCATTGCTGGTCAAACTTCATACATCATCTATTTAAGCTTCGTGTTTACATGTTTTTGGTTAGTCGATTTGTATTTCCGGTACAAATGGTTAATTAAAATGCTGAACCCTAAAGCTACTTTTGGACTTGCAGCCGTGTAATAATTGATTGATCTTATTTTGAAATGTTTGTGTGATTTATTGTTGGAGGTGGTTGTTCCTGTATCAGAATTAGATTACAACGCATATAAGGGAAGTGGAAAGAGGTGCCGACCTACTGACTGAGCCACATGACTCCACAGAATAGTCTTCTGTTTAACCTATTCTAAAGCACATACCAAGAATCTAATGATTCGTGATATGTGTTTTATCTCGGGTACGCTTTTTAATATTGTACCTGTTCATGTGGCAACTTGGATGACATGACCACACAGCCCCTAGCATCGGCATAAGTGGTATTAGATAATGCTCTGACAACTCGTATATTGGCAATTGGTGAGCTGTGTCGCTGTGACAACGTCACGATAACGCTCACGTTAGAGGCACGATAAGGCACTCGCAAACTAATAGTTTGTTAATTTTATAGTCTTATTCTAGAAAAATGTAGAAACAAAACAGTACTGGAATGTAGGAAACATTACAGAAGTTAGCTGCAGGTTTCTCACCAAAGAAATTTTACTCGTTCCGAACCGAAATGAAATGCTACAATCCAGTATGCCTGCCAACCAAGGCATATCTCGATGTTAGTTGTGTAAGTTGTTTTAGCACAGAAAGTTTAATAGATTGAGAAATATATTTTCTCTTTGTAGATAACAAACACTATGCCACGTAGACGAGGGTGGAAGAGGTCGTTAGCCATGAAGACGAGGTGGGACAACACAGAAGAGACGAGTGACATTGACAAGGGTTATAGCTTCCCTTCTGAATCAAAAAGTCCAAATGACGACGAGGGTTATAGCTTCCCTCCTAAATCAAAAAGCCCAAAGGACAGAAAGGGTATGCCCCCACCAAAGGCTCAAAAATGCAAAACTGAAAACCAAACTGAAAACAAAAAATGCCAAATCATGCAAATGGATTCAGAGAAAACAAAAACAGTAGATGATAAAAATACTGAGAAAGTTTCGAAATCTTCAGATAGAGATACATTGATGTCTCGGGACAGCAATTCAGTGAATGAAGATCGTTGTTGTGAAACGAAATATCTAGGCATTGAAAGTGAACTATTTGAACAAAGTATCAGTCAGCATGAAAAATATGAATGTGAATTACAAGGGTCACATAGTGATTTGAGTGATATAACAAATGTATTGCAACCACAGCAGGTTGTACAAGGCAGTTTTCACCAAGGTGATCTGCGTTTCCTACCTAACAGTGGAAAACAATGCGTGCCAAACAGTTTGTCTTCAGTTGTGTTCAGTAAAATCAAGGATATTGAAACGTGGGATAGCTCAGATCTTGATTACGTACTAGAACGTGGCAATGAACTGTATGAACATTTGCGTACTACCTCCTCCATGGATACTGACACGGATTACGTCCTCATAGCTGAACTACCAGATGCAATAGAAATGTTTGGCATGTGTTTTGAATTGAAGAGCGGCAGCTCCTTGGCAGGGTTAATTGGAAACGATACCGACAATGTTGGTGTAGACTTTGTGATGTCGCTGGAGTATGCATTGGACAAAAGTTTATCGGAATCTGAAGCTTGCTTTGTGACTTATGCAGGAAACACATTTATGGTTACTAAGAAAGATGAGAAGTACTACATTTTTGATTCGCATGCCAGAAACCGAAGAGCATTGATGGCTCCAGATGGCAAAAGTGTATTACTGACTGTGCACAGTATTCATGAAGTATATGGCCATTGTCTTGATCTAGCAAGATCCATGAATGTTGGACCACTTGAACAGTTTGAAGTGAGTTCATTAGACGTTTCTGTCCGACTGGAGCAATCTGTTGAACGGCAAAACATCGAATTTCATCATGCGCCATCTGACTTTGAGGAAGACATGGAGGTTGTTTCTGACACAGGGCCTGCTAGATACACATTCTGTCCACTGACATCGATAGCAAAGGATAGCATTTGCATGCAACTCAAAATACAAAACTGTTGTAACGAGAATGTTGACCAATCAAATAATACAGATTGTATAGACATGGGAGAACCATGCAAAACACGGCAAATAAAAGGAGATGGCAACTGTTTCTTCAGAGCATTGTCTTTTGTTGTTTGTGGCACTGAGGATAATCACAGGAAAGTAAGAACTGCTGTCGTTAAGCAAATCAAAGCAAAGCCCGACACATTCAAATGCCATCTTGGAAGTGGTTACACATGTGTGGAGGATTATATCCAAAGATCACGAATGCAGTATGTTGGAAGTTGGGCAACAGATGTTGAAATTCTGGCGGCTTGTGATTTATTCCAAACAGACATTTACACATTCACTGACAATAAATGGTTGAGATTTTCAAGTACGCAGTTGGATAAGGACTTGCAGATCGAGAATACGGCAATCTATCTGAAACATTGTGACCAGACACATTATGATGTTGTACTCTGTGTTAAAGACAGTAACACCCATATATGCTTAACCTGTGAAAGTGGATGTTCTGATGCATGTCCGGAAGACAGAAATTTGAAACCGTCAAGTCTTGGTCCAGGCGAATTATACTCTGATTTGTGTGAAGATGTTACTGATTCCGTACATGAACATTTGTCAGCAGGCAAAACTGATAATCAAAATATCAAGTTGCTCAAGCGGAAATCTGAGACTATACCGAGCACGCCTCTCAGGAAACGTAGAAAAATGGGAAAGAGACAACTTGACCAGTTGAAACGCGAAGAAGCAGCAAAGAAGCGAGCTTTGAACAGAGATGATGTTATCGAAGATGTTTATGCAAAGCAAAGAAAAATAAAATATGAGCAGTATTGGAATAATGCAGAACTAAGACAAGTTAAGAGGGACCAGAGTGTACAGAAATACAAACATGATAAGGAACATCAGGATAAGGTGAAGGCCTATAGTACACAGAAATACTGTCATGATAAGGAACATCAGGATAAGGTGAAGGCCTATAGTACACAGAAATATAGTGATGACAAGGAACATCAGGATAAGGTGAAGGCCTATAGTACAAAGAAATACAGTGGTGATACGGAACATCAGGATAAGGTGAAGGCCTATAGTAGAAAGAAATACAGTGATGATACGGAACATCAGGATAAGGTGAAGGCCTATAGTAGACAGAAATACGGAGATGATAAGGAACATCAGGATAAAGTGAAGGAATATAATACACAGAAATACAGAAATGATCAGAAATATCAGGAGAAGACCAAGGTGTACAGTACACAAAAATACAAAGATGACCAGGAACATCAGGATAAGGTGAAGGTCTATAATACACAGAAATACAGAAATGATAAGAAATATCAGGAAAAGACCAAGGTCTATAGCACACAGAAATACAAAGATGATAAGGAACATCAGGCTAAAGTGAAGGCCTATAGTACACAGAAATACAGAGATGATAAGGAACATCAGGATAAGGTGAAGGCCTATAGTACACAGAAATACAGAGATGATCCAGAACACAGACTGAAGTTGAAGGAGAATAATGTACAACGACGGACAAACAGTTTGGAAATGAAGAAAGATTTCACAAATGTTGCTCGAATTTTTAAGAAAGAGATATCCAGTGGACCAGAATATATCTGTTGTGTATGTCATCGACTCCTATTTCAAAAGCAAGTCATGAAATGTAACAGACAGACGTACACTGACAAAGGTCCAACAGTGAAATCCATGGCAGATAAATGTATATCTGAAGAATACTTGCACAAATGTAGTGAAGCGTGTTCTGACAACTGTTCATATTTAGAAACTGCACTATCAACTCTCTGGGTTTGCTACACTTGTCACAGGAAAGTGATTTCTGGCAAAATGCCATCTGAAGCTATTGCAAATAACATGAGTCTCAGGATAATTCCTCCACAACTGAAATGTTTGAATGCCCTTGAGCAACATTTGATAGCTTTGCACATTCCATTTATGAAAGTAATGCCGTTACCGAAAGGCAGACAACACGGAATTTGCGGCCCTGTCGTTTGCATCCCATCCGATGTCCCTTCAACTACAAACATCTTGCCAAGATGTGAAGCGCAAGACCAAACCATCAAAGTAAAACTGAAAAGAAAACTAACTTTCAAAGGTCATTATGAATATCAGTTTGTAAATGTAAATCATTTACAAGAAGCATTAGTGTTTCTTAAACAGAACAACTTGTGGTACAAAGATGTACAGTTCAACAGAGACTGGCAGAATACTTTAGAGGAAATTGAAGAAACTGAACCCGAGGAAGAGCATTTGCCAGATCTACCAGAACAAACTGAAGGACAGGTATCAGAACAAAGTGAAGAACAGGCAGATGGGAAGCTTCATGGCGTATTGCAGGATACATGTTTACAACCCATTGACATTGGACAAGAGCTTCTAGACCAGCATTTTGATGATATTCTATGTCTAGCACCTGCTGAAAAAAACTCGCCTGTTCAGTTGCTACTGGATGATGGAAATGAGGCAAAGTCTTTCCCAGTTTTATATCCAGAAGGAGCTCCAACTCTGAGCAATGAACGTCAGAGTAAGATATCATTAGCCAGGTATATCCATTGTCGTCTAATGGGTGCAGACAACAGGTTCGCAAGGAATATAGATTTCATATTCTATTCTCAGTTCAAATCTGAAATATACCAAGTGAAGAGTGGAGTCTCAATTGCACTGCGCAAAGGAACCGGAAGTGAGAGAACAATAAATGCACAAATGTTGACAGAGAATGAGCCTTTAAAAGACATTTTAAAATGTGACGAGGGCTACAAATTTCTGAAGGCTATCCGAGGAACACCACCATTTTGGCAAGCTGCACAAAAAGATTTGTTTGCGATGTTGCGTCAACTTGGAATCCCAACATGGTTTTGCTCCTTTTCATCTGCAGATATGAGATGGTGTGAAGTATTAGAAGCAATCATGCGCCAAGAAGGAGATACCAGAAAAGCTAGTCAGCTAGATTGGACAGAGAAATGCGAGATTCTCCGGAGCAATCCAGTAACTGTTGCCAGAATGTTTGATCACAGATTCCACAGATTCTTGAGCGACGTTATTATGTCACCTGCTGAGCCCATTGGAAAAATAGCAGACTATTTTTACCGTGTTGAGTTTCAACAACGTGGATCGCCACATACACATTGTTTGTTTTGGGTTGACAATGCACCAAAAGTTGATGTAGACGAAGACGAGACAGTAGCTGAATTTGTTGACAAATATGTCACATGTAAGCTGCCAGATGCGGAAGACGATGCTGAACTCTATGAGATTGTCAGTCAAGTTCAAACTCACAGTAAGAATCATTCGAAGTCGTGCAGAAAAAAAGGAACTGAATGTCGATTTGGTATGCCTAGACCTGCATCAAAACGAACATTCATCAGTCGCCCCAGTACAAATACCGATGAGGAAGACAACCAAGATTTTACAGACCCACCTCCTACAGCACAGTCAAATGACATGACGAAGCAAATGGCAGAAGGAATTCTGAAGAAGGTCAGAGAACACCTGACCGATAAAGACCAGAATTACAAAACAACAGATGATCTGTTTAAGGATGTAGGCATTTCTCAGGAAATATTTGAACAGGCTCACGCTGTACTTTCCAAGAAACCAAACCTTGTTTTGCAAAGAGAGGCACAAGATATCTGGATAAACCAGTATAACCCTGATCTTTTGCGGTTGTGGGATGCTAATATGGATATACAGTATGTATTTGATGCATATTCTTGTATTGTGTACATAGTGTCCTACATCTCAAAAGCAGAGAGAGAAATGGGATTGCTGTTAGAAAGTGCAAGAAGAGAGGCATTTCCAAATGGGAACACAGATGACAAAACAAAAATGAAAAAACTAGGTAGCATATACCTACATAACCGAGAAGTTAGCGCACAAGAAGCCGTTTACAGAGCCTGTAACTTGAGACTTAAAGAGGGGTCCAGAAAAGTGCAGTTTATTCCAACTGTAGATCCAGTCCGACTTAGTTTGCCACTTAGTGCGCTTCAAAAGAAATGTGATAATTCCGAAGTAGATAATGAGGAAATCTGGATGACTAGCTTTGTGGACAGATATAAGGCCCGGCCAGAAGGTGAAGAATTTGACACCATGTGTTTGGCTACCTTTTGTTCAGAGTACAGAGTGCTATCCAAATCTGAAGTGACGGAGACTAAGAAGAAGCAAAATACAGTTCATGAGCTTCAAAACGGACTTGGTTTTGTTCAGAAACGAACAAGGACTGACCCTGCTGTTGTACGGTATGCTCGATTTTCACAGACAAAAACACCAGAGAAATACTACCATAGCAGGCTACAATTGTTTCTCCCTTATCATTTCGATTCTCAGTTGAAGCCACCAGGATTTGACAGATATCAGGATTTCTATGAGGCCGGAGCAGTCTCTCTTTTTGGAAAAATTCAATCAGTGAAATCAATAATTGAACAGAATCAAATCCCATTCGAGAAAGAAGCAGACACTCTAAAGAAAGCTGAAGAAATGTTTGAAAATTGTGGACGTCTGGAAGATGCTTGGGCTCAGTTATGTCCTGAAACAGAGCTGGAAAGGTTGGAATGTACAACAACAGCTAAGAAATGTACAACTGACGTGGAACATCAAGATTTTCCAGATTTGCTAGGAGGCAATAGAACCGAAAATCGGATTGAAGTGTCACCAGCGGTGATATCACGAGACGAAGCTCTACCTATGTTGAGGTCTCTAAACCAGACTCAATCGAGCATTTTCTACAAGATCAGGCAATGGTGCTTAGACAAGGTACATGCCAAAAACCCAGACCCGTTCCATGTTTTCGTGACCGGCGGAGCCGGGACAGGAAAGAGTCACTTGATAAAGTGTATTTACTACGAAGCAACACGAATTCTGTCTCGTACACTTTCAAATCCAGATGACGTTTCAGTGATGCTTACGGCCCCAACTGGTGTAGCAGCTTTCAATATTGGAGCGTCCACTATTCACAGTGCTTTATCCATAGGAACAGATACAAGGCCTCCTTATGTAATGCTACGTGATGAGAAAATCAATACCCTACGTTCTAAGCTGGGTGGCCTGCAAATCCTTATTATTGATGAAATATCAATGGTTGACAACAAGCTGCTCAATTATATACATGGGAGGCTATGGCAACTTAAACAAGCAGGCAATGTTCCATTTGGAAATGTTAGCATTCTAGCAGTGGGTGATTTCTATCAACTCCCACCAGTTATGGCTAAGCCGTTGTTTGTACCTAAAAGTAGAAATCTGGAAGATGATGATGATGGTTTAGTGGATTTCTGGAATGAGCTTCCATTCAGTATTGTAGAACTAGAAGAGATCATGCGTCAAAAAGGAGACACTGAGTTTGCAGAAGCATTGAATCATGTACGTACGAAAAAGATGAGCGAAGCTCTTAGTCCAAAAGATGCTGATTTGCTGAAAGCTTGTGAAACTGGAGAAGAGAATGACGTCATGCACATATTCCCCCAAAATGCCCAGGTAGATGAGTACAACCTGACTGCCCTCCATGAAAGATGTACTGATCCTGTTCTCATTGATGCGCAAGACTTCTCTAGAGATGCAAGGTCAGGAAAGCTAGAAGAAAGGAAAAATCACCATGTCCGGGTGCACAGGACATCTTTGATGAAATCGATAACAATTGCTGAAGGCGCTCGAATAATGTTGACAAAGAACATTGATGTTTCAGATGGACTGGTCAATGGTGTCTTCGGCACAGTTACACACATCGAACAAATGGTAGGGAGTTTCCCTAAACTAGTGTATGTTGTGTTTGATGACATGAAAATTGGAATGAATCTGCGCAAGCAGTCCTCGACAAGATCATCTTTGCCTGAAGGTAGTACCCCAATTCAACCAGAAGAAGACACAGTCAATAATCAAGGTGGAGTAAGGCGTCAGTTCCCTTTGAAACTTGCTTGGGCCTGCACAGTGCATAAAGTTCAAGGACTAACAGTAGACAAGGCTGTTGTGTCACTCGATGGCATATTCGCTCCTGGGCAAGGTTATGTAGCACTAAGTCGTGTAACCTCTGTGAGTGGACTTACAGTATAAGGTTTCAATGAAGATGCCTTATATTGCGACGAGAGAGTTGCGGAAGCAATGTCAAAAATGCCACAATTCATAATGGCAGATAAACCAGATAAATTACAGACGTGTTTAATGATGCATAACATTCAAGGATTATTGTGCAATGTTGAAAACTTGAGATGTGACAAGAGATTTGCAGAAGCAGACTGCATCTGTTTGACTGAAACATGGTTAACCAACTCGTCTAATGACAGACAACTGAAGCTTGACAATTATCAGTTGCACCATCAACCAAGATCAGAGTGCTATGATGACTCCCAGCCACTTTTCAAGGAACTTAGCAGTCAGGCGCATGGTGGTGTAGCTGTGTATACGAAGTTAACAGAGGCCTTCGAGAGACTGTCACTGCCTGTACATAACCTTGAATACTTGGCTTTTCACCTTCCTCAAGTAGACCAGCTGGTAGTTGTAGTATACAGACCACAGTCATACCCGGCGGATTTGTTTATCAAACAGATGAACAGTTTGTTAGCTTATCTCAGAGACCTGAGTTCTCGCAAGATTGTCATGGGTGACTTCAACCAAGATGTTCTACATGGTACTTCATCAATTGAGAGATGCATGATAGAAAATGGATACAGACAATGTGTTCAAGGACCTACTTCTGAAGGTGGAACTCTAATTGATCATGTATATGTTGAAGGGGTAGACAACATGGCGGTTTCCGTATTGCCAACGTATTACAGTTACCACGAAGCTGTGCAGATTCAAATGTAACTTTGAACAGCTTAAAGTTGACGAATGTTCATGTCCCTTGTGTGCAGTCCTACACATAATGATGAGAATATTGAGGAGGGAATCTCTTTGTAATACATATAAACTCATCTGTATGATGCTTTGTCATGTAATCGTCGTACAGGATCCAGAGGAATGAATAATGGACAACATTCATACTCTCATACCTGTTCGAATTCGTGATATTTAAACATGATTAGAAACGGGCAAACCACATCCAATGAAATTGTAAAAATATGGTCCGGTTGCAAAGTATGCTTGTACATGGTGTAAAGATCAGAAATGAGGAGTGTAAAGATCAGAAATGACGATAACTCGGATACTTGATCAGAATTCGTGATAATCTTAAATTTTCAAATAAGATTCAATGAAATTGAAATTACGGATAGCTTGGATATTATGTACGTATGAGTAATGATCAGAAATGACGAATATTCAGACCATTGCAACGAAAATTTTAACCCTATCTGGCCTGGCCTTTTTGAGACCTGCCGTAGCCTGGGGGGGCGGGTGCGAAATGGCCCCCCCGTAATTATTTTCCTTACCCCTTGAGCTAGGCTACTGAATCTTACCACACTTGGGGCAAGTTCTACAAGTAACAAAACAATGTAACAATATCCAAGTGACAGTGACGTCATTTTGGAAACGACATTTTTTGGTCGAGTTTTCGATCAGATTTTTCGAATTTTCTATTTATGCAAAGTTTTCCTCAAAACTGCATGATAAATTATTAAATATGTGATGTGAAACAAGTAGTTTTTCCCCACTTTTTATGGCGGAAAAGCAGAAATTTTGAAGAAATATGACAAAAACTTTTCTGATACTTCACGTGGTCGCCATCTTGAATTTACCCATGATCCTCTGCTCAGGCGGTTATGCTCTCCATTCTTTGTCGTTCCGGAGATAGCACAGAAAGTTTGGCAGGGGAAACCATTTCGCCCCCTCCCCCCGCCCAGGCCAGGTAGGGTTAAACATTGAACTGAAGGAAATACGCATCACTTTCTATGGTGGTGATGCCTGGTGATCATCATTTTAAGGTGATGAAAAGTGGCAATCACACTTTCTCATCAAGTTGAAAGGGTGACGGCCAGGCCGCGGCCTAAAATTGCACCCTTTATGGAAGTGCAATAAAGGCAATTGCTCTAGTTTGTAACCTTCTGGAATCGGTATCACTTTATTTCTGGCTGTGTTAGATAATTATTCAGATAAGTATTTGAAAATCTTTTTTATCCTGTTATGTTTATAAAAATGTACCTGAATTGTATACCACACAACCGTAGTAATTGAATGCAAGATCATTTTCTCTGATCCTCGAGGATGAGATGGATGATCTTTTACTCAGAGGACGCTAGGTGAGAACCATCAAGGCGATATATTTTGGATACTGTATATATTATACTTACACCTATCCTCTTCTGATTATTGCCTGTTTTAATACATTATTTCATCCATATATATATATATTCAAGGGTGTCGTTAGGGAAGGGGTCGTTAAGTGCGAAAGATCCATCTCTCTGTCGCCCATGTTGAAATATATTTTCCTATGTTGGACAGCAAAGCCACAGGCTCTAATAAGTAAACATACGAAACGACCCCTCTCAAGAAATCCTGGCGACGCCCATGATATTTCATACCTTAATATACATACTTACATGTCTGAACTGTGTTAAACAGAAATTTCTACATGTCTGAACTGTGTTAAAGAGAAATTTCTACCTGAATTTATTAATCCTGTACAGTTGCACATGTGTTAAACATGCTTAACAATACTATTCCATGAAATCCAAAAATGACTGTTCAATTAGCATTCATGCTACTGGCACAAGCATGTTGAAAAGAATGTTATGTAATTTGAAATCCTATATATGGTACCGCTATAAAATTGAAAATTATTCCACTTGAAATACTGTATGTAATACATGGATCTGTGCTATTTTTATATATGTATGTCATGTGTTTGTAAATGTAATTAGTATTTCATGTAATATGCTGATTGGTATTCCATAAGTTAATCGTGGGACAATCACTTGTTTGGGATAAGCTGTATACATAAGTGACTTCAATTAAGCGATATTACTATACTAGCTAGAGTAACAAGTTTATCTGATTATTTTTGTGGCCAGAAATATGCAATGATATGAACATAAACAGGTAATTAAGAAAAAGTTCATTATGGGATCGTGATATGTATTTACATAAATATTTAAAAATCTTTTTATCCTCTTATGTTTATAAAAAATGTACCTGAATTGAATACCACACAACATACAACCGTGGTAATTGAAGTTAAGACCAGTTTTCTCTGATCCTCGAGGATGGAGATGGATGATCTTTCACTCAGAGGACGCTAGGTGGGAGCCATCTAAGCGGTAGTTTTCGGATACTGTATATATTATACTTACACCTATCCTTTTCTGTTTATTGCCTGTTTTAATACATTATTCCATCCATATATATATATATATATATATAGTCAAGGGTGTCGTTAGGGAGGGGGTCGTTGAGTGCGAACGATCCGTCTCAGGGCCTCTCATGTTATTTTTTCCTATTTTGGACAGCAAAGACATAGGCTCTCTAATAAGTAAACATACAAAACGACCCCCTCTCAAGAAATCCTGGCGACGCCCATGATATTCCATACTTTAATATACATACTTACATGTCTGAACTGTGTTAAAGAGAAAACTCTACCTGAATTTATTATTCCAGTACAGTTGTACATGTGTTAAATCTGTTTAACAATACTATTCCATGAAATCCAAAAATG
>JAVTVY010008523.1:0-45021 GCA_036873755.1 Hanleya hanleyi
GGTCCGATTCGAAATCCAATGTGGCCACCAGGCAGCCATCTTCGATTTCCCCTTGAAACATTGTTATCGTCATTTCTCAGGAAGTACTGCATGGATCTTTCTCAAATTTGGTACACAGGTTCACCTTATGATTTAGTTGTGCAAGATACCTTTTTCGGTTCAAATTGAAAATCCAATATGGCCACCAGGCGGCCATCATAAACATGAGTTGAGATCTAAAACAACTTTAAATTTATACCTTGGCATGTTATCGTGTAACCCTGAAAATTTCATACAGCTAACGGCCGGATAAATATGTTTTTAGCCCACCATCACCAGATGGTGGGCTGTTCAAATCACTTTTCGGCCGTGGTCCGTCGTCCGTCCGTCCGTCCGTCGTCCGTCCGTCCGTCCGTCATTCGTCAGCCCGTCCGTCCGTAAACAATTCTTGTTACCGCGATTTCTCAGGAACTACTGCATGGATCTTTTTCAAATGTGGTACAAAGGTTCTCCTTGGGGTCTAGTTGTGCAAGAAACCTTTTCTGGTCCGATTCGAAAATCCAATATGGCCACCAGGCAGCCATCTTGGATTTCCCCATGAAACCTTGTTACCACAATTTCTTAGATTTCCCCATGAAACTTTGTTATCGTGATTTCACAGGAAGTACTGCCTGGATCTTTCTCAAATTTGGTAGACAGGTTGCCCTTGTGGTCCAGTTGTGCAACATACCTTTTCTGGTCCGATTTCAAAATCCAATATGTCCATCAGGCGGCCATCTTGGATTTCCCCGTGAAACTTTGTTATTGCGATTTCTCAGGAACTACTGCATGCATCTTTATCAAATTTGGTACACAGGTTCCCCTTGTCGCCTAGTTGTGCAAGATACCTTTTCTGGTCCGATTCGAAAATCCAATATGGCCACCAGGCAGCCATCTTGGATTTCCCCATGAAACCTTGTTACCGCAATTTCTCAGGAACTACTGCATGAATCTTTTTCAAATTTGGTACACTGGTTCCCCTTGGGGTCTAGTTATGCAAGAAACCTTTTCTGGTCCGATTCGAAAATCCAATATGGCCACCAGGCAGCCATCTTGGATTTCCCCATGAAACCTTTTTACCGCGATTTCTCAGGAAGTACTGCATGGATCTTTTTCAAATTTGGTACACAGGTTCCTCTTGGGGTCTAGTTGTGCAAGAAACCTTTTCGGGTCCGATTCGAAAATCCAATGTGGCCACCAGGCAGCCATCTTGGATTTCCCCATGAAACCTTGTTATCGCGTTTTCTCAGGAACTACTGCATGGATCTTTCTCAAATTTGGTACACAGGTCCCACATGGGTCTAGTTGAGCAAGATACCTTTTCTGGTCCGATTCGAAAATCCAATATGGCCATCAGGCAGCCATCTTGGATTTCCCCATGAAACCTTGTTATTGAGATTTCTCAGGAACTACTGCATGGATCTTTCTCAAATATGGTACATGGGTTTCCCTTGGGGTGTAGTTGTGCAAGATACCTTTTCTGGTCCGATTCGAAAATCCAATATGGCCACCAGGCAGCCATCTTGGATTTCCCCATGAAACTTTGTTATCGTCATTTCTCAGGAAGTACTTCATGGATCTTTCTCAAATTTGGTACATAGGTTCACCTTGGGGTCTGGTTGTGCAAGATACCTTTTCTGGCCCGATTCGAAAATCCAATATGGCCACCAGGCAGCCATCTTCGATTTCCCCTTGAAACATTGTTATCGTCATTTCTCAGGAAGTACTGCATGGATCTTTCTCAAATTTGGTACACAGGTTCACCTTATGATCTAGTTGTGCAAGATACCTTTTTCGGTTCAAATTGAAAATCCAATATGGCCACCAGGCGGCCATCTTAGATTTCCCCATGAAACTTTGTTATCGTGATTTCACAGGAAGTACTGCTTGGATCTTTCTCAAATTTGGTAGACAGGTTGCCCTTGCGGTCCAGTTGTGCAACATACCTTTTCTGGTCCGATTTCAAAATCCAATATGTCCATCAGGCGGCCATCTTGGATTTCCCCGTGAAACTTTGTTATTGCGATTTCTCAGGAACTACTGCATGCATCTTTATCAAATTTGGTACACAGGTTCCCCTTGTCGCCTAGTTGTGCAAGATACCTTTTCTGGTCCGATTCGAAAATCCAATATGGCCACCAGGCAGCCATCTTGGATTTCCCCATGAAACCTTGTTACCGCAATTTCTCAGGAACTACTGCATGAATCTTTTTCAAATTTGGTACACTGGTTCCCCTTGGGGTCTAGTTATGCAAGAAACCTTTTCTGGTCCGATTCGAAAATCCAATATGGCCACCAGGCAGCCATCTTGGATTTCCCCATGAAACCTTTTTACCGCGATTTCTCAGGAAGTACTGCATGGATCTTTTTCAAATTTGGTACACAGGTTCCCCTTGGGGTCCAGTTGTGCAAGATATCTTTTCTGGTCCGATTCGAAAATCCAATATGGCCACCAGGCAGCCATCTTGGATTTCCCCATGAAACCTTGTTATTGCAATTTCTCAGGAACTACTGCATGGATCTTTCTCAAATTTGGTACACAGGTCCCACATGGGGTCTAGTTGAGCAAGATACCTTTTCTGGTCCGATTCGAAAATCCAATATGGCCATCAGGCAGCCATCTTGGATTTCCCCATGAAACCTTGTTATTGAGATTTCTCAGGAACTACTGCATGGATCTTTCTCAAATATGGTACATGGGTTTCCCTTGGGGTGTAGTTGTGCAAGATACCTTTTCTGGTCCGATTCGAAAATCCAATATGGCCACCAGGCAGCCATCTTGGATTTCCCCATGAAACTTTGTTATTGCGATTTCTCAGGAACTACTACATGGATCTTTCTCAAAGTCGGTACACGGGTTCCCCTTGGGGTCTAGTTGTACAAGATACCTTTTCCGGTCCGAATCGAAAATCCAATATGGCCACCAGGCGGCCAAGTTAGATTTCCCCATGAACACTTTATCGTGATTTCTCAGGAAGTACTGCATTGATCTTTGTCAAATTTGGTACACAGGTTCCCCTTGTGGTCCACTTGTGCAAGATACCTTTCTGATCCGATTTCAAAATCCAATATGTCCATCATGTGGCCATCGTGGATTTCCCCATGAAACTTTGTTATTGTGATTTCTCAGGAACAACTGCATGGATCTTTGTCAAAGTTGGTACATAGGTTCCCCTTGGGGTCTAGTTGTGCAAAATATCCTTTTCGGCCCGATTTGAAAATCCAATATGGCCACCAGGCGCCCATCTTGGATTTCCCCATGAAACTTTGTTTTCGTGATTTCTCAAGAAGTACTGCATGGATCTTGCTCAAATTTGATACACAGGTTCCCCTTGTGGTCCAGCGCAAGATACCTTTTTTGGTCCGATTCGAAAATCCAATATGGCCGCCAGGTGGCCATCTTGAATTTCCCCTTGAAGCATTGTTATCGTGAATTCTCAGGAACTACTTCATGGATCTTTCTGAAATTGGTACACAGGTCCCACATGGGGCCTAGTTGTGCAACATACCTTTTTTGGTCCGATTCAAAAATCCAAGTTACGCTTCAAATTAATACGGTATTCCCGAGTTGTGACATTGCATCGCACGAGTCGGCGGATGAAACGGTGGGACATATTCTATATAGTGACTATAGAGAATATCCATACCTTCACCTTCCATATCAAGATGTTCAAATAATTCTGAATTAAAATGCATTTCCTCAAATTTTAAATCAGTTTTCTTTAAATCACTGTTTAGCCTGCCGACGAGTCAGCTACATGAAGGGACGTCACTCTTGTGACACAACATTACAACTCGACAACTGTAGACTACTGCGTGTTTCGATGCAAGGGAGATAATCAGGATTCGGACACAATCGAAGTTCCAACATTACTCTGCGGATTCCTTCAGTATTAAGTATTGTACCATCTTAATCTGGTCCGATTAGAAAATCCAATATGGCCACAAGACGGCCATCTTGGATTTCTCCATGAAACCTTGTTATCTCGATTTCTCAGGAACTACGGCATGGATCTTTCTCAAATTCGGTGCACAGGTTCCCCTTTGGGTCTAGTTGTGCAAGATACCTTTTCTGGTCCGATTTGAAAATCCAATATGGCCACCACGCAGCCATCTTGGATTTCCCCCATGAAACTTTGTTATTGCGATTTCTCAGGAACTATTGCATTGTTCTTTCTCAAATTCGGTACACAGGTTCCCCTTCGGGTCTGATTGTGCAAGATACCTTTTTTGGTCCGATTCGAAAATCTAACATGGTCACAAGGCGGCCATCTTGGATTTCCCCATGAAACCTTGTTATCGCGATTTCTCAGGAACTACCGCATTGATCTTTATCAAATTCCGTACACAGGTTCCCCTTGGGGTCTAGTTGTGCAAGATACCTTTTCCGGTCCGAATCGAAAATCCAATATGGCCACCAGGCGGCCAAGTTAGATTTCCCCATGAAACTTTATCGTGATTTTTCAGGAAGTACTGCATTGATCTTTGTCCAATTTGGTACACAGGTTCCCCTTGTGGTCCACTTGTGCAAGATACCTTTCTGATCCGATTTCAAAATCCAATATGTCCTCCATGCGGCCATCGTGGATTTCCCCATGAAACATTGTTATTGTGATTTCTCAGGAACAACTGCATGGATCTTTGTCAAATTCGGTACACAGGTTCCCCTTGTGGTCTAGTTGTTCAAGATACCTTTTTCCGTTTCGAAAATCCAATATGGCCACCAGGCGGCCATCTTGGATCTCCCGATGCAACTTTGTTATCGTGATTTCTCAGGAAATATTGCATGGATCTTTCTCAAAGGTGGTACATAGGTTCCCCTTGGGGTCTAGTTGTGCAAAATATCCCTTTCGGCCCGATTCGAAAATCCAATATGGCCACCAGGCGCCCATCTTGGATTTCCCCATGAAGCTTTGTTATCGTGATTTCTCAAGAAGTACTGCATGGATCTTGCTCAAATTTGATACACAGATTCCCCTTGTGGTCCAGCGCAAGATACCTTTTTTGGTTATCGTGAATTCTCAGGAACTACTTCATGGATCTTTCTGAAATTTGGTACACAGGTCCCACATGGGGCCTAATTGTGCAACATACCTTTTTTAGTCCGATTCAAAAATCCAAGTTACGCTTCAAATTAATACGGTATTCCCGAGTTGTGACATTGCATCGCACGAATCTGCGGATGAAACGGTGGGACATATTCTATATAGTGGCTATAGAGAATATCCATACCTTCACCTTCCATATCAAGATGTTCAAATAATTCTGAATTAAAATGCATTTCTTCAAATTTTAAATCAGTTTTCTTTAGTCCAGTGAACTGCCCCACTGTTTAGCCTGCCGACAGGTCAGCTACACGAAGGGACGTCACTCTTGTGACACAACATTACAACTCGACAACTGTAGACTACTGCGTGTTTCGATCCAAGGGAGATAATCAGGATTCAGACACAATCCTTCCTAATTATAAAATCTTAAGTAGGATTCATAGCTCATGCCAAAGGGTCAAAGAAAGGAGGTGTTCGCTTTAGATGGATATTTTTCCCTTCAGAGTCGCTCTCTGCTGCTCTATTGTCTCGCTCCGAGCCGGCCGGTAAATTGTGACGTAATGCTCAGGCATTCCCCAACTCTTTGTCAGACAGGCGAGGCCAGTCTAATGGGAAATTGTAGTTCATATTCTCGTACGGATAACATTGGCACATGCATAATCACTTGGGGGAGCAAACGTCACCACTTGTTTAGGGTCATTTCCTTAATAAAGGCCTTGATCAGACACGTTTAACCGTATAAATTTTCAATTCATAGTTACAACTTTCCGATGCTCTAAGACGAAATTATATAATGTGTAACAATTAATTTTTTGCTCTGCTGGTTCGTCAGAATATTCAGATACTGAACAAGTGGTCTGACTGTGTGTGTGGAGTTTGTGTGCAATTCTATTCACGAATTAAAATAAAATAAGGGATTAGTACGTGCATTAGGGGTACGCTGTCTTTATTTCACGTCACTATTGCACTTTAAAGTCGAAAATGAAGATGGGAGAAAAAAAATGAAAAATAAAAAAAAAAATTGGGTATTTGGAGATTCGAACCAAACTGTTGGTTTTCTTTTAATCTGCAGTCCGACACTGTAACCATTCGGCCAAGCAGCTGTTACAATTATCAAGTTGAGGAATCATGTGCCGAATGGCGGTGAACTACACCCTTTCAGAACATTACAAGCGTTTTGACATATTTCAATATTATGAAAATATGACACCTTTAACCAAAACGATTTTTCAGTATCATTTTGGATCAAACCTACCGCATTTCGATATGTAAGACTCGTTGTGGTTAAAGGTGTCATATTTTATATATGAAGGGAATTCCCTTCAAGAATATCGCAAAAAATTGCAAAAACAAACAAATGCTTATTTTCTGATACTCGTAATATTTTTTTGACAAATCTCTTCTCGGTGAAAATTGAGAATATGAAAATTCAGTATTTTCTCTCTCCAGATAATAACTTATAAAGTCAACGAGAGAAAATTATATTTTCGGTTTATAAACGCAACACACTAAGGAAAAAAATACGGTCAAACCGAACACCTCCTTTGTCTTCTCTTCCAGTACCCAAAACAAAACAAAATACTACAAAACGAAGACGAAGGGTCCTCCGGACATTCAATTTCAGACTAACTTTGCTCTTTTCTCTTGTACTATAAAAACCGATATAAGTACAGTTTCTAGAAATCTTGAAACTCCTTAAACTTAGAAAGATGATATCTTGGTGTTTTCCATTGTCCCTTTTTCGATCTTTTTTGCTCAGATTCGAAATTCTGTAAAAAAAAATTACAAATCAATCGTTTGTTCTTAGTAACAAAGCTTACAATTATCGGACAATGGTGGGCGCCAAGATCCTTCAGGATCTCTCGTTTAACTTTGACCTCTGAGTGCGCTTTGTGACATCACCTCCGGTTCCGTTCACGTGACCGGGAGTGAAATTTGACTCCTGCACATGCGTACAATACCGGATAAGAATGCTGCGCAGGGGACAAAGGTCACTTTCGCTCACGGGACCGGAACCGGAGGTGACGTCACAAAGCGCACTCAAAGGTCAAATTTCAATAGTTCCTCGGCGCCTGACCATAAATACGAGGGTCAGCAGTGGTGTTAATGACGTCACAAAGGTCAGTATGACTTTAAATTTTCTTTCAGTGGGGTCAACGGACGTCTGTGTGTCCCTTAAGCGACGTTACAAAGGTCATATGCAAATTTTTTAGGTCAATGGATCTCCAGACACTCTTTCAAAGAGGTAAGAGGCGTCTGCGTGCCCTCCTACTGGGCGTTGGGATGCGTCATAGTGAAGCACTCATGGAGGAGCATCCGACTGAACAGATGTGGCGTCGAACTGACGTCATTCTGCGCATACACAATATAGAAGGGGCATTGAAATGAACAATTTGAAGTCGAGGTGGCCTTCTGTTGGTCCTTTTTTTTTTTTTTTTTTTTTAATTATTTTTATTTGCCAATTCATTATCATGCAATGTTACATATAAGTATATATATATACAAAAAAAAGAAAAAAATTGTCGTTTACACAAATAAATAAATCTGGCACTTTAGTTTTCATTACTCACACATACACACACATATCCTCCCACTCACCCCGAACCGAAATATAGTAGAAAAATCATATATATATATATATATATATATCTTTTTTGGCTGATTCAAACGATAAAGTTGCTATATAAATAAGTGAACATTTAGTCATATATACACATTTGAAAAGGTTCTGCTGACGTTTCACATGTTATTCACATTTACAGTGCCTCATGTCTTTTTTTATAGCGATCAATCATAATAGGGTATATGTCATTTTGAATGATACACTATAGTATTGCATCGAGCCATGGTTCCCAAATTTTGTTGAACCTTTCGATTTTTGATTTCCTAATTGCTGCGTATTTTTCAATTTCAAATCTTTGTTTAATGATATTTTGAATCGCAAAAATTGACATTTTTTTACCTTTTAGTTTTGACTGATAAATGTAGTACTTGACTATAATTAAAATTAGATTTAATATAGTTGAAAAGTTTGATTTCGTGGTCTCTCCGAAAAGAACGATGTTCGCGTCAAATGTAATAGGTAATTTCGTTTTATTACGTAACCATGTCTCGATGTCTCGCCAGAGCTGGCGGATATAATCACAGTCCCAAAATAAATGTTCTATGGTCTCCCTCTGATAGTCACAGAATGAACAGGAGTCACTGTCCTTTATACCAAGAATTTTTAAAAGGTAGTTTGTCGCTAAAATTCTGTTGTTAATTCGAAACTGAAAATATATTAGTGTAGAACAGGAAGTCGTTTTAAACGGTAGTGCGTGAACATCAGGCCAGCTGATATGCTGTATATTTAACCTGGACTCCCATTTATTCTGTGATAATGGTTTTACAGGCTTCGTCATCAGAAGGTTATAACAATCTTTGCAACCTTTTGTAGATTTAAGAAGGATGTGTAGGTGGTGTGGAACATTTCGACGCACAGTGCTTATATTTACAGTATTGTCAAGTTTTTGCATTTTTTTGAAAGTTTCAATCGCCGAAATTATTCTATAGTATTCTAGAAAGTTGACTTTTATGTCATATAGTCTGCTAAATTCTTCAACAGTGTAATAGGTTTGGTTTAGGCTATCTATGTTAATCAAATCAAGTATAAACTTTACCCCTTTATCATACCAATGTTGGTAGAAAATCGACTTTTTGTTGATGTTTGTATTTTCGTTGTTCCATAAAGGAACACAAACAACCTCACTCAAAGACTTGGGCGTATTTTTCCGTACTACATTATTCCATGCTGCCAACACATCCTTCCAGAAAGAATTTGTACATGAATTCCACATAGAAGAAATAAAGTTATTTCCAAATTCACATAAAGATTGAATATCTTTGAGCGATGTAAGTAATAAATGTTTCCAGATACAGGATCTAAACACAAATTTTCGAATCCAGGTAGTTTTCAGTGCGTACATAAAATTACGAATGTCTATCATTTTTAACCCACCATGTTCGTAGGTTTGGATTATTTGGGATCTTTTTACCCTATCGACCGACGACTGCCATACAAAGTGAAAAAACATGTTGTTTAATTCTGTTATCCTATATTCTGGAGGATTGGGGATGGATAAGAGCAAGAAGTTTAGCTTAGAACAGACTAACGTTTTCAGAACTGTAATCCTGCTTAGAGGTGTGAGAATTCTCTTTGACCATTGTTTTAAAATTGATTTAATTTCTTTCACTTTGGGTTCATAATTTAGATATATCATTTCGTCTAGATTTACAGAGAATTTTATTCCAAGTAGTATGAATGTTTCTGGGTTCCAGTCAAGTTTCCATCTGTGATGGAACACCTGCTTGCTAAATTTCTTGCTACCTATCCATAATGCCTTGGTTTTCGTTATATTAATTTTCAATCCAGAAATTTCAGCGAAATAGTCTAACAGGATAAGTGTTGCTTCTAATGATTTTGCAGATCCATCAAGCATAAAGGTCGTATCATCTGCATATTGATTAATTTTAAATTCAATGTCACCTATTCGAATACCTATTATCTCACTCTTTTGACGAACTAGTATGGATAATATTTCTGCGCACAGAATGAAAAGATAGGGAGACAGAGGGTCCCCCTGTCTGCAGCCTCTTGTAACCTTAAAGAATTCTGAGAGGAAGCCATTTTGTGTAATGGATGCCGATATGTTATTGTAGAAGACTTTTACCCATTTTTGAATTGATGGGCCGAAATTAAAAAAGGTTAAGACGTCAAAAATGAATGACCAAGAGACTGTGTCGAAGGCTTTTTGAAAGTCAACCAGTAGTAATAAACCAGGTATATTTGCTTTCTCGGTATAGTGCATTAAGTCATAAATTAAACGTATGTTATCACCAATATACCTGCCACTCATAAAACCGGACTGATTTTCAGCAATTAAATTATTTAGTACAGTTTTTATTCTTTCCGCAATGCACCCAGATGCGATTTTGTAAGTTACATTTAGTAAGGAAATGGGTCTCCAGTTAGTCATAAATTGTTTTGGTTTATCTGGTTTTGGAATACAGGTAATGATGCCTTGTTTCTGTGTGACTGACAGTTGGCCCGTTCGATAGCCGTAGTTTAAGGACCGAACTACAAATTCACCTAAATCGTCCCAAAAATACCTAAAGAATTCTACAGAAAAACCAGTAGAGCCCGGGGAACGGTTGGATTTCATTTTTTTCAAGAAACTTGTAGCTTCATAAAGAGTTAGTGACCCTTCTAATCTGTCCGACTGGTCGTCACTGAGAACAGGAATGGGTATTTCAGTACGTCGGAGAGACTCTAAATTTCGGATTGGAACTTCGTTTTCAATTTTGGTATATAATACTGAGTAAAAGTTTTTGCTTCTGATAATATATCGGCTTGATTGGAAATAACGACACCTTTGTTGGTCACGAGTTTTGGAATAGTTTTGTTAATATAATTGCGGGATTCCATTTTGCAGAAATAGCTTGAAGGTTTTTCTCCTTCTACCATCCACTGTGCTCTGGATCTAATAAAATGACCATATAACTTTTCTTTCCGGATATCTTCAAGTTCCTTTTGTTTGGATTCTAGTAGGTCAACAGAGATATATTTCATACTCTCAATTAGACTTATGTCTTTAACTAAGTCGTTTTCCTTCTGATTTTGCTTTTTCTTTCTGTACGTGGAATAAGATATCGTGAACCCCCTTATTGTCATAAGTACAGTTTCAAGAAACAATTGATCATTTATTATAAAGTGAATTTGGTCGTTATTTATATCATTTATTTTTTCTGGGTTATAAATAGGAACAGCGTATTGTTGCTTTGTTTTCAGAATTTCATTTTTAACTTGTTCGCAATAGTATTTATCAGTAAGAAGACTTGTATTAAATTTCCAAAGACCCTTACCCCTGACAAATTTGTTCACCCTAAATCTTATGAGAACTCCGGAGTGATCCGATCTATAACTCGATTCAATATTAACATCACTAATATCTTTTAGTACTGAATCAGACATCAAGAAAAAATCGAGTCTTGCTTGTTTCAGAGGAGTTTTCCGTCTCCAAGTATAACGCTTATGGGTCGGATACAGATGTCGGAAGGGATCTGTAAGTCCTAATTCATCCTTCAGATCTAGTACTTTTTGTCTGGCTCTGGGATTATTTATATTCAAGTAATTTGAGGTGTCTAAATCAGGTTCTTGTACGAGATTAAAGTCGCCACAAATAAATACAAACTCATTATCGAAGAGTTCTATGGTATCAGATATCTGTTCGAAAAAAATTGGGTCATCATTATTAGGTCCATATAGAGTAATTAACGTTACCGAATAATGTTCTATTTTCAAATCTAATGCCAGAAAGTTTCCGTTATTATCTTTTTTCGACTGTTTAATTTTGTACTCAAAATTATTTCTGAATAAAATACAAACTCCTCTGGAGTTTGAAACATACGAATTGAATATGGCATCGGATCCCCACTGGGATCGTATATATGGTTCCAATTTACTTGTAAAATGTGTGTCCTGGAAGCATATAATGTTGCAGTTTTTTTGTTTTACAAAGTGTAAAATGTCATAGGGTTTCTTTGGGTCCCCGAGTCCCTGGCAATTTACGGAGAGTATTTTTAGTTCTTCACCTGTCATTTGGAGCTAACAAACATTGTTCTAATGACAACACACGAAATAAGACAACAGAGAGCATGCAGAAAGCTATAGCTGTATGAATGGGGGTAAACTGCAAATGGAAATGGACAGGAGATTATGTAAGTCCACTTTAAGGGTACCGGTACATTGCAATTAGCAGTGTTTGGTCCGACAGTGCGAGTTTCACATTTTCGCGCGCTATTTTTGTTGAACAGATTATATAATATCAGGTTGAAGGAGTTCACGAACAGGCTATATTCGAACAGGTGGCATTGAAAGAGTACAATGAGAATGGGTCTGGATTAAACCGGTTCGCAAAACACTTTCACGGGGACTAAATGTCAAAGAGGTTGATTTACACAATAGCGAATAGAACTGGTGAACGACAAACTCTTCGCAAGGAAATTTAAATATTTCGGGGGACTGATTCACACACACCATACACACAAAACGAAAACAAAATAAAAAAAGCATGCTAGAATACTCAAATTAGAACAAACACACTATGCTACCCTAGCCCGCTCCGGTATTCACCATGTAAGCATATTATACATGTATCGTGGCAAATTACATGTACAGATTGGGGTGAAATCACCGATCGAGGTATAATCTATCTTCACAAGTCTAGGTAAATCCTAAATACTCTGAAGATTGATTCTATCAGCTCAATCGATTTACTGACTGGCGAGGATGGATATAATCAAGTTGTTGTATTCGCTGTTAGAATATATCTATCCGATTTTTGTTTTACCGTATCAACTTGTCAATAATAAAGTTATGTTTTGGACAGAAATCTAACTACAGCAAGCTGCTTACAATCAACAAATTCTAATTTTACAGTCAAATTCTGTTGGTCCTTGTGGACCGCGGGCGGTGGCATAATGAAGTACTCCTGAGGGAGCGTCCGACTGGGTGGGTGTGGCGTGAAAGTAAAGCTATGGTGCGCAGGCGCAGTGGAAGAGGTGCATTGAAATGTATGTTTTGGAGTAGGGATGTTTCAATATTGGTCCGAATGGGCCGTATGAGGTGTCATATTGGCAACCCACGCGTGAACATATGCGGTATAGGGTGTGGCACCTCGTTTTTTCTCTCTCGTCCCGGAGGAAGATATCTCGTGGGGTGACTTTCGCTGAAAAGCGATGCCAATGCGTAATGCATAGGCACATTTGTGATGGTCATTTTGGGATCAAGGTGGACCACTATTGGTCCGATTGGGCCGTGGGAGGTGTCATAGTGAAGCACTCGTTGGGGCGTATCCGACTGGATGGTTGCTTGGTGGAAATAACGCATATGCAGAAGAAAAAGATCATTGGAATGGACGCTTTCGGAGTCTGGATGTACCAATATTGGTCCGATTGGGTCGTTGGTGGGGTCATAGTGAAGCATACGTGGGGTGGCGTCCGACTGGGTGGAGTGGCGAGGAACTGACGTCATTCTGCGTGTGTACATTAATAAAGGGGCATTGGAATGAACGTTTTGGAGTCGACATGGACCAATATTGCAGCCTCCAAACATAGTTATCTCCCCTTTTGCCAATCGAGCGAGCCTACTGTCATTTACTTATACCGGGCAAAAAAAAAAACCCTGTCATTCTACACACAGTGGGTCTTTACCCAGCCATGTAGCCTTTGACGGAGATTAAAGTGCGAGATTATCAGAACTGCTCCGTATCGCAACAACTTGAATTAACCAGAATTAATCAACTGCAGCGCATTTGGGGGACTCGGCAGTCGAAAGAAAACAAATTGATGACTATTGATAATTAGATAACTTCATCTCTTCACAACAACAACAAGAACAACAAGAACACATCTGCAGAATTAAATATCTCAGTATTTAGTATGCTGATAAGGACTGTTTGACTGATAAGATTCAAGTAGTTTTGGTACAGGGCTATATGTAAATCGACTGACGACAGGATCGATTGACCGGCAGACGGGGAGATATTATCCGAATGGCTCGTGAGAAGTATCAAAGTGAAGCACTCAGTGGGGGGCGAGACCGGCTGGGCAGGTGTGCCGTGAAAGTGACGTCGTTCTGCCACTGTTCTGTTACGTCATAATTCTTCGTGTCTTTTCAATGGCTTATATCTATAACATCGTCTTAATACATTATCAACGCTGCAAACGAGCACGCGTGCAGATCGATGGCTAGCTTCGTTTAGGTCACAAACCACTAAATATTCGCCTTACTTAATATGTAGTAAATTGGCCGAGCACATCTTGAGAAAAGAATATTCCCTAATATTCGCCGCCACAAATGACCCACCACACCAGGTAGCCTGGCCTTTCCGCTCAAACATATGGGAAATTCAGCATACATTCCCCACCATTTTTTCGAGATGAGATCGCCAGAAATAGGGTCATCCAGCCCGACACCATTACGGCAAATTTCGGAGGTGCCAATTAAACTGGCCCAGATTTTTTTTCCGATTAAAATTTGAAAAGGTGGTTTTGATATATTTTAGAGTCAAATATTATATAAACATTTTAAAATACGTCACAGACCATTTCTGGCTCAGTCAGGTATAATGGCCAATCAATGTTCGCCGAAAGTCAAGTCCTGATGATAATCTTGGACCCATCCACGTCAGGTTTGTAACCCTTACACGATGATCGGGGTCATGAAGTAAATTTTGTCCTGCCTCAGTTATGCCCCTTGGGTGTGCCTAAAAATCAGGACTCATTTACGGAGAGAAAATCTGACAAAAAACGGGCAGATTGACCCCCACTTTTTTGCCTTTTTAAGTTGATACCGCACCCGGGAACGTGAGAAAGAAATTTAATTGAAATCGCTCTTCCAGATTTTTCTGAAAATTGAACCAAATTTGACCATTTTTCGACATTTTAAGGGGTTTTCTAGGAAAAAGGAAGCAAGCCTGGAGTTCGACACTAATTTTTCTATAACACAGCAGTACTGTATCTTATAATAATTGTCTAATCATACTCTTTGAGAAAATATATACAAATAAATTGTAGCGATATGCAAGAGTTGGGAAAAACTGGCGACTAAAAAGCAACCATATGACTACAGGAAAGCATTCGTCGACACCTAACATTCAAACCCGAGAATTCGGTGGATTCTCAGATGTAGCCTTAGTATCTCAGACGCGCTTTTATTGCAGATGTTCATTTGGAGACATTGAAGTATCCACATGGCCCCTAGCACAAGCTTAAACAGAATTAAGTACGCTAGATCGGGAGCTGTGTTGACAGATCAGCTCACACAACTCATCTGATGTTAATGGATGAGCATCTTGGACGTCCGATGGAGTAAACGCCTCAACATGGGGTAAAACTGGTAGATGCAAGAATGCTCGGGAAAACTAACCTGCAATGCCCGACATCGTACGGTTTAAATTTCCCATCAAAACAATAAACCTATAAAAATTTGTCGCGAGACATGTACAGAGAGCGGACCTCGGGGATTAACAGTCCACCAGCAGAATTCTACCATATGCAGGTAATCAATTGGAGCGATATGCAAGAGGTTGGAAATCTTGGCGACGACTGGCGACGTATAAGTTATTTGGGTTGAAGATTTGACGACAACAGGTGACCAAAAACGGACCCATGATGTATTCCATGCCGAATGAAAGAATCTCTGGAGTGCACCCATAGTGAAATCTCCGTGGTTCCGACTAGATGGATATGGCATGGATAGGAAAAGGGCATTGGAATGGATGTTTTGGGGTCAATATGAACCAATATAGGTCAAAATGAGTTGGATGGGGTGTCGCGTTGAAGTACTCTTGGGTGAGTTTTCGACTGGATCCATGTGTAGGGGAAACGCCCTCCATTTGCGCATGCGCCTACAGAGAACAGTGAAAAGGGCATTGTAGTGGACGCTTGGGGTCGAGATGGTATACCCTTGCCCCAAATGAGAAAGCGCAGAGGTCAAAGGTTACTTCCTGTCAGGTGACGGCCCAGCGAGGTTTATCTGCCCCTAAATGCAGCTTTATCCGCTGTTTTGGGGAAATGCTGCAAGAGTTTCTCATACTAATTTATATGTCCCTCAGTTATGAAATAAAAAATTGACATGTCCGGGGAAAATACAGCAAGAGTTATTTGCCTCTATAGAACACTTTAAATGTCCTCCCGTTACATGTACTTAAGTGTTAATTGACATCTCACGGAGTGCTTTCCATAAAACGTCCAAGACAATATTGCCAGCTCTATGTCCAGCATAAATGGCAACTAGGAAACCTTCCTTTTCTCCATATGAACTATACCGAGACCCAGAGGGCATAGAGACATGAGAGTTGCAGCAAATGAGACCAAAGCCTTCGTCCTGGGGTAGCGTGCGTTAAGGGTGTGACGAAAATGCCCGTGACCTGGAGAATGTCATTTTCGTTCTACGCTGACATTCTAAATAGCATTGTGAATGGACCGATAATGGTGGATATTCGACTTACCTGTATTAACTGTGCGCTGAAACTTTCAGCGAGGGACGTGTAAATATCCCTGACACGCATCTTGCATCGAAACCGGGCGAGAGAAGTCGAACTCTGTTGATCTGACACGAAATCCTACACCGCCGGAGTCTATACTTTCGCTTTATGGGAGCTGCCATGTTTGGACGCGCAAAGGATTCTGGGAGCCAGAGCCTATATAAGACGCAGAGAATGGACGTTCGGCATTCTGTCCCAGACGATCTGCGGGTAAACATCGTGCGGGAGAGCACAGAGACAGGATCGCCGCAAATGCGCCGAATGTGCCGAAAGTGCCGAAAGTGCCGAATTGACTGCCGAAACAGCGCCGAACCATCCGCCGAAGGGTTGGAAAGCCGAGAGCTTAGCCATAGCTTGGGGATAATAGATACTAACACGCACAGTATCTGATGACGAGACGAACCGCCAGACGGGGATAAAAGATACTAACACGCACAGTATCTGAAGACGAGATGTCCATCAACGGGGAATACAGAGCACCAAATATCCCACACTGCAGCCCATCACACAAATTCCATTTTACATGATTACATATATTTGCTCACATACAAGATCGTCGGCCTTAGGGACGGAATAGATCTAATGACACTCATCTACACTAGTTATTCACAGGCCTCGGCTAGGGATAACTGATAACACAAGCTTACATCCACTGTACATATTTATGCTGCCACAGGGCTCGAATTATGCTTTGCCGCAAGTCTTTGAATTCTATTACAAATCATTGATATTAATTGACATTACACTGTAAGGTAATAATATACCCCCCGAGACCAGGGCATTATTACCACATATATATGCAGACAATCTGAGCCTATTCACTCGTCCTTGAGTCAACGCCGTGAGGGCCGAAGTCGGGTCGCCGAAGACGTGAAGTCTGCCGAGCCGAAGACGGGTCGCCGAAGACGTGAGGTCTGCCGAGCCGAAGACGTGAGGTCTGCCGAGCCGAAGACGGGTCGCCGAAGACGGGCCGCCGAAGACGTGAGGTCTGCCGAGCCGAAAGGGGCTGCCGCCGAAGACGCTGTGGTGTGCTGTACGGACCGACGCCGCCGAAGGGCTACTGCTAGGAGAGGCAGTGATACGGAGAGGATTCCCGAGACGATTAATAACGCTTAGATGAACTGGGCCGTGTAACCTTAGACACGGTAGACGTTCCATACTGTCCGGGGCTACGCCTACGACCGGAGAGGAACCAGAGACGCCGTACCATACCACGACGAGAGCCAGTCTGGACGAGACTGGGCCGTGACGCGTCATAGATAGGGTCTCTTGTATATATTGTATATTATTAGTCTTTCTCTTTAAGATAAAGATAACACTTAACGATAACTACCTCTAGAGTAGGGATCTTTATTACAGGTATTGTGCGCGTACAGAGCTGTGTACATTGCAGAATACAATATTATTACTTTATTATTGCCTTGGTTGTTTCTACAGGTCCCTCCCATCCTACCTCCTCGATCCAGACAAGGTGACAGGTTGAATCGGACCTTCCTCGTTGGCCAATTCCAGTCATACGAGACTGCGTTCACATCAGCCTGACAATTTGTCACAGGGGCCTGAGACCAGGCCGCCTCAAGTCTCGTGTACACCGCAAAGATAGACGTTTTCTGATCGCTCGAACGTCACAAGGGTATGGGATTGCGCATTGTGCTCAATAAAACAATCTCTATCGCAAAGATTGGTTGCCCCTAAAACGGAACTTTGAAAGATTTTAGAGTGTTTTCTCATAGTGCAGCGAAAATCCATTACAGGCATGGACTAACGTACAGACCGGTTGTTGGCAAGTAGTACCGGTACTCAGGACGGTGGCGGTCTGTTCTCTCCACCGCAGTCCAGGTAGACGGTCCTCACTCTTTCTGGGTTATACATGACCATCATCTGTGTTGCTCCGCCTCGGCAACGGCGGTCGGACAACCGGCTTGGACATTCTCGTCGTCTTCCTGGTCTTCACCTTCATCTTGACCTCTATGTGTTTCACTTCACCTTTTGCTCTTGAAGCTATAACTTGTCATGTTAATTCCTTGTCAAAAGTTTGTGACGGAATGCACCTTTCTAACCTAGACCAACACATGTATCTGGCCTGTGTGATGATTTCTCTATTTTCCTGCAGTGCTCTTGCTGATTGACTGGCCTATACCAACTTGGTTAAAAATAGAATCCCACATTCATGTTCAGGCATGGGGCATTTATAGTCACTTGTTTATGCTCATAGCCTATTGCACAGAAAACGCAAAAAATAGAGTTTTGGGTGAGATCTCCCTTGTTTTTATTCAAAAACAACAATGAAAAACAACAACGTGAGAACAACCACGTGGGAACTGAAGCCCAGAACACGGCTTGTACATTGTAATGTTTATAGCTTAAGCCCATATTAAACGCACCTTGTACATTGAAATGATCTACGGCCCAGCTGTACTCCAATACATCTCAATCTGGGGGTACTCGTCATACATCTGTACGGACTGGCTCGCATTTTCCTCTCACTAACTGACCGTTGTGGTGGGTTCATATTTCTCTTTACACCCGGAACTCCTGGGGTGGGCACTATTTCTCTTCATACCTGGAACTCCTCAGGTGGGACCCCATTTCTACCCTCTGATCCCTCGGGTAGGGTCATATTTCTCCCTTCCCCCTACCTGTCCCCTCGGATGGGGCCTCATTTCTCTCTCTTTCTCGCCTCTCGGGTGGATTATGGGCGCGGATATTCTTTAATGGACGATGGCTGAATTATGCATGACGGACTAGACGCTTGTAATCCTATTTTCCCCCACCAACCCCTCAGGTGGGGTACTTTTCCCCTCCCCCGACAACCCGTAAGGAGTCTTATTTCTCTTTCCCCCACCCCTCGGGTAGGTCCCGTTTCTTTTTACACTCTAATACCACACAAGGTAAAGGAGAAAAGAATTTAACTTCAAGGTTAATTTTATCTTAGGCCTATACCAGATTTATTGATATCATGAAATCATTTGTTCATATCATCAAATGATTAGATCATATCATGAAATGAATTGTTGACATTACAAAACCAGTCGATTTGCTGATAAATCATAGTATACGATGACATCAGATTAGTAATAAAACAAGATCTTTATATCTATTGACCTATACATTTGAGACGTCACTTCCGGTTCCGGTCACGTTACAGTAAGTGACATTTAATACCTCGCATGCGCACAATACTAGCTAAAATGATGCGCAGGGGTCAAAGCTCACTTCCGCCCGCGTGCTGGAAACGCATCTGACGTCACAAACGTCAAAGTTCAATGGGTATCGAGATTTTTGGAATTTTCGTAATCCATGTGTCTCCTTCATGATTCGGATACAGTATGTTATGACGTCAAAACGTCCATAAGCAAATTCCAGAAGGTCGTTGGACGTCTCCGCAGCCTTTCGGAATCTGAGGAATTTCCATGAACTAACTAACTACGGTATTCAGAGTCAATTCCTCTTTCCCATACCGGGTTTCTTAATGCACGTCCCAGAAATAAATCTCCAGCAGTATGTTCAGCATAATAACAGATGGAGAACCTTGTTTTCTCCATATATCTTTTAACGAAAACCAGGGGTTCTAGGAACACGGAGATTTCACCGTTTGAATCATCTGGACCCAGGCTTCCACCCCAGGGTAGTGTGGGATGAGGAAACGGGTTGTTCATCCACAACTGGAAGTCAAACACTGTATTAAGAGCGCCCAGAGACATCTGTATTTCATCGCTACGTCCCCTGAACACCGGGTAGTGTGGGGGTCAGGAATAAACCTGCGTATGTGTAACCGGAAGGGGATCACCATTCCGAGTCCCAGATGGGCTAGAGTCATGGGATTTTGCCGAATTAGTCGCCTGAATCCAGGGTTCCGCCCGGGAGCAATGTGGGGTGAGAAATAGGTTTGCTCATGCGCAACCGAAGGTGAAGAATTTACCGATATCCAGAGGGGCATAGAGACATGGATATTTCTCCGAATGCGACGGCTGGACCCTCGCACTGAAGATTTTCTTGACGTCATCAATTAGAGAACCAACGAGACTAAAGCATTACAGGAAATTACGGGGAGTTACCGAAAACTTATTAAAATGGGGCCTAAGCCTCCCATGACCCAACTGAGCTATGTGAGGCGTTATATTGAGGTTATCGTGGCGTAGAGACCAACTGGGGTTGATTCTTATTGGAAGTGTCGTTAAGATGCACATGCGCAGTCGAAAAGGTGCATTTGATGTGGCAGTTATGCTGTCAAGATTGGGCATATTGGGTCCCAATGTGTCGTGCAAAATAACGCCATGGTAGCGTGTTTTAAACAACAACAATACCTACCAGAAGGTGAAAATGGCGCTTAAAGAAAAATTGTATTTCGCAAAGAATGGATGGCCCTGAAAAGGTCCTTTGGATGATTTTAGAGACTTTTCTCATTCATTTGGGGTTATACAAGTCTATCATCTGTTTTGCCCATCTCGGCTTTCTATCAGCAGCACGTCTGGGGATTGCATCAGTGGTCGACCATCCGCGTTGGACATTCTCGTTGTCATACTGATCATTACCCGCATCTCCGTTTTTCTTTCCCCCTTCCGCTCTTGCGACTATAACTGGCCATGATCCTTCTTCGTCAAAAGTGTGTGCTGGAATACTGGAGTGAAGGCTTACAATGTCCGATGACTAACAGCGTCCCGTTCTTAACTTGTATCCCAGTTAAGACATTTTTCTCCACCTTAACGCTATCTGGCCTGGGTTTTGTGGGATCCGTCCGTGCCTGGGGAGGGACCATTTTGCCTCCTCCCCTAATAAGTTTTTTCCCCTTTAGCTAGGTGATTTCGACGCCAAAACTGGATGATAACTTACTCAATAATAATACGATGTATAATAAAACAGTTTTTGCCCACTTTTCCTGACAAAAACATCACTTTTCGGTTACCTCACATGCCCGCCATGTTGAATTTACTGCTCCGGGGGTTATGTAAGTAGGCTCAAAATTGCCCAATATGATCAACTAAAAAGTCACCGAGTGTCAGCTCTCCATATCGTTCCGGAGATAGTGCAGAAAGTTTAGTGGGGTGGGGGTGGGGGGGTGACTTGATGGTCCCGCCCAGGCCTGGTAGGGTTAAAGATAAGTTTCCGACTTTAGTTTCTATAGAAAAGGGTTGGTTGTTTGGAGTTTAAAGTCGCATCTAACCTTATCGGTCACACGGCCACGATGACCCAAATAAACATACCCTAGCAAATCCCTACCCCAAACAAAACCTAACCAAAACTACAAAACACTGATCACAATGGATCTTCAGAGAGCCTAATCTGTTTGGTACTTTAATCTACCTCCTGTGCCAGACGAACATGGTATGGTAAACCATGCTGCCCTAAGCTGGAGGGTCTATAGAAAAGGGACACTTATATTCTTAACCAGTGGTTAGGGCTAGCTGTACGTCCAGATTGTAATTTTGCGGAAAGTGCCGACGGAAAGTGGGTTTGTATGGAACGTCAACATTCCGGGGAGAAAGAACATAAGCCCTCAGAAGACTCCGGTCCGGCCAGTGGTTTTCTCTGGACTTAAAATGGAGAACAACACAACACGAATTTCTGAAGATATTGTTTTTGCTATATATGCATTTCAAACCAGCTACAACAGTTCACGTAATTTGTGAACCATTATATTTCACTTTTATATTGTCCTCTATGAATGAAGGTTCACGTTTACCCATCAAATTCTCAGTGCAATTATGACAACTTGAACCGTTATCTGTCTCGAACCTAAACATGCACATCAGACTCGGGATTCACAAAGTACAGTTACACAGCCATGCAATTAAAACCATGCAGACTGCAATTATATCACCGTTTCTCACAAATAACTGTGTACATAGATGTTTTACAATACCTGATCTAAAAGGTCATTAAATGAAATCTCGGCAATAGCTTTAGCAAAACAAGCAAGACTGGAAATCAGAACACATCATGGTACATGCACAATTACTTTCATAAGTATGGTGGCTGAAAAGTTGATATTCCTCACATTTCCGTCGACCGAAGTTGGATGATGCTCTCGAAGAGAGGTCATGAACCCAAACAAAACGGTTAGAAAATTATCGGAGGGCAAGGAAAGGGTGCGTATAACAGCATAGGCGATCAATCCAGCGGTAACCAATACACCAGAACTTATCCTCAAATGGGAGTGCGTTCCGTCCATCAAACGCACGCTCATTGGCTAGATCAAAAGCTACAAAATGCATAATTCATTAAAATGATATCCAAAGTTCATAGCATAGTCCGTATTCATAGCTTAGTTCGTTATCCGCAAGATCAGTCAAATATGTTAAATCATTATCCAATTATCATAGTCCATATCCATAGCGTAGGGTTGTAATTTCACCGTGGATGGTCGCACACGATGGACTTTCCGGCGAATTGCGCACTGCAACATTTGGTGCGCGCTTAGCAGTAGGGATAGAGGATATTGAGCCTTATTTCACCTGGATGTAAAAATGACGTCACAACTTCCTATGGTGGCGCCATCTGTACACTTTGGATGCAAGGGGGCAACTCGATCTGCCAGAGTTTGGCCGCCATCTTGAATTTTTGAGGAGGTGTGGGCGGCCATCTTGAATGTTGTGGAAAAGGGGATGTATTCCTCCGCGGTGATGCGGTCCTGGCGGTGATGCGGTCTGCCTCCTCGGAGAAAAAGTAGTCCCTAAACTGGAAATACGCTGCATGGTCCGATGGGGTCGAGTGAGGTATCAAAGTGAAGCTTATGTGAAGGGGCATCTAAGGGGCTGGGTGTGGGGTTGAAATATCGGCATTCTGCGCATGCGCGGTGGCCCAAGGGTATGAAAATAGACGTTTTGAGAGCTAGGGGAGTCCCTAATGGTCCGATGGAGTTGAGTGAGGTATCAAAGTGAAGCATTCGTGAAGGGGCATCAGATGGGCTGGGTGCATGTAAAATTTTTCCTGAAAAAAAAAATTCCTGAAAAAATGGTCACCTATCGAAAAATCCGGGAAAATGCCTATATGGGGTATGGGGGGGGGGGTATATAGGTCGCCGGGCTTAACGGGGCTTGCCTATCAATAGAGTTATCTCCCCCTAGTTCCAGGGTGGGTGTATGTAAAATTTTCCTGAAAAAATACGGAACACGGACTTTATTCTAAATTACGGGAAAATGCCTATATGGGGTATGGGGGTATAGGACCATCCTGGGAAACCTACTTCTATACATTTGCGGTATAGGTTGTGGGGTCTCGTTTTCACGTCTCGTCATTTAGAACATGATAGGAAGTGTCCCGGCACGAATCGGTGAAATTTTTGAAAAAAGTCACCGAGACCCATATAGACCCATATAGTCCCATACTGGGGGTATAGGACCCATGTTTGTCCCCCTGGGAAACCTACTTCTATACATTTGTGGTAGGGTTGTTTGGATTTGTTTTTCACGTCTCGTCATTTAGAACATGATAGGAAGTGTCCCGGAGCGAAACGGTGAAATTTTTAAAAAAAGTCACCGCGGCCTGGGTAGGCCCATAGGCCTATACTGCATGGCTATGAGTGTATAGGGCCATACGGGGTGCACGTATTGGAGTCTAGGTGGGCCACTAAAGGTCCGATGGGGTCGAGTGAGGTATCAAAATGAAGCATTCGTGAAGGGACATCTGATGGGCTGGGTGTGGGGTTGAAATATCGGCATTCTGCGCATGCGCGGTGGCTCAAGGGTATGGAAATAGACGTTTTGGAGATACGGCCCAATGGACCAATGGGGTCGAGTGAGGTATCAAAGTGAAGCATTCGTGAAGGGGCATTTGATGGGTTGGATGTGCGGTAGGAATATCATGCGCAGACGCCATGCAGAGCTCTCGTCCAATCAGAAGCGAGTATTTCAAATCCGTCACAGAGCTCTCAGCCAATCAGAAGCGAGTATTTTGACCCGGTGCATTATGGGGCATATCCAAGATGGCGGCGCGTATGTTCAAGATGGCGGCACATCCGGTGTCGAAAACTGGCCATTTCGTCGGGATGTAGTCATTTAGTGTCGAAAACTACACCCTGTATGGACGTACCCGAAAAGACACGAAGGTGAACGACATTGTGGAAAAACCCCACAGACAGGTTAGTACATGCATTCCTATGATGTTCACAGGTTACGCCCATTCACGAAGAGCCGTCACAGGGCTTAGTAGAAAAAAGCACATTTCTAACCTTATGGCGCAAGCGAGTATAACAAGTGCCACGCACGGTGTATAAAACCCTATCCAACAGGTACACTATAAAGCCACCTCTCTCACCGTTCGCTTTTCATTCCCCACCATGGCAGCGAGCGGAACAGAGCTTGCGTTATTCCAACTGACGTCCGACGTCTACCTCATCGTCAATGACGATCACCTGGAGCTGGTCCAAGACGCACCGCAGAAGGTGAAGATTTTGTTATCGCTATCAGGCTGGACTCTATTGACACGATTGTTACAGGGAAAAGACCCCGAAAGGGATTTCATGCACGTGGAAGACGGCGTGCACATACGCACTGCTGGAGAGGATTCCCTTTTTCCCCGGTTGGAACAGAGTGGAGGTCCCTATATCACACTCTGTCCACCCTTATGGATGGCACTGAAAGATGTACTCCCCGCGGTGGATGACTTACTACACCCCGAGGTGAAAGAAGGGACTGTGGCTACCCGGAGGCTTACACCTGGCTGCACCCTATTGTTGTACCCCAAACGAGTGGACCTCATCGATAGCGGACTTACGTGTTGGTGTACGTCTGAACCCAAAGCGCACGTCTCTTTGTCACCGGAAGGATGGACTACCTTGAAACGGGTGTTGTTGGGTGACCTGCACCGTGATAGCATTCACCTGTGTGACGACGTCTACATTTTCTGCGGTCCCTATTTTGCTCGACTCCTCTGTCTGAAGCGAGGTGGTTTTACCCTGGACCCCGATCTATGGACGGCTTTGGAACAAGTAGTCCCCATTGTCGATAAGGTACTATCTCTATAGGAGCCACATAACCCATCAGAATAGCACGTATCACGGACTACACCCGTAGAGCTAGGCGCGCATGTGTGACCTGGTCTATAAAACACGTCTCTCTGGATCCTACACCTTCATTTCTACGGTTGCAGAGCCATGACGGAGATCCAGCCCTATGCGACTCGCATTTTACAGCATGGCACCGTGGTGAATTCACTCACGGGTTACCGAGCAGTGGTCCGGTCCATGTTTGCAGATGGCGACGACAACGAGGGGCGACGCCAGATCCTGAACGAGTTCACAGAAGCGGTCCTCGACAGAGTGCACTCGATGGAGAGGTGTGCCATCACTCACCACTACTGGAATATGACAGCCATCCTTGATGCTCGGGCTATGGACCACGAGCTCTCACGCCGGAACCAGCGCCGACTGGTTGGTCTCACACTAGTCTGTGCCCTATTGACCCTGGCGCTGTGGTATTGACAGTGGGACTATAAATACGACGGTCAGACAGAGTGTGTGTCATTCACCGATCGTCATTGGAGCAAGAATGTCACCCGTCCTACGAGCCATTCTGCCCCTTACACCCCGGGTGGGGTTACACGTCTATGAAGATAAAGTCACCCTCGTGGAAGACCGTGGAGATGTTTGCTGGTCGCCCGCTGAGACCGTATCGAATACGGTTACGCTGCACCGTGACGGTTGGACCAAATTTAAACGGGTGTTGAGCGGCGAGCGCGATGGACACGTCATCCACATAGACAATGCCATCTACGTATACCGTGGACCCTTCTTCCCACGCCTGGGCCGCTACCAGGACCATACGCAAAGCTTCACCCTAGACCCCGATCTGTGGACAGCCTTCGAGAAAGTGGTGCCTATCGTGGACCAGCTGTTTACACCGGACGAGCGGTCATCAGACGAGTTGGAGTGGGCTCGTGCCCTGAGAGAATCGGCGGCAGAACCCAATGAACAACTGTCTAGCCATGAACCCGACGACGATGCCATTGATTACCCGGCTAGACTCAGTCAGCCCAGTGATATGACCACCTGATCCTTTGATCTCACGGGGTTCTCTCTATAAATACGAGAGACAGTCAACTCTGGTACCATTCACGTACTGACCATGGCGGAGCATATGATACTGGCGTATCTCAGCTTGACCCCCGAGGTTTTCTTGCACGTGTATGCGGATAAGGTCGATATCATGGAGGAGGTGGGAGACATCTGTGATCCGGACCCTACACAACCGTGCCCGGCTCACATTCGTCTGTCCCGAGAGGGCTGGACCAAATTCAAACGGGTGTTGTCTGGTGAACTGGACGGCGACCTCATCCACTTGTGTCACGATGTGTACATCCGACGCGGCCCTTTCTGTGCTCAATTGGCTCGGCTAGATGGAGGTACAGTGCATTTTACCCTTCACCCTGATCTATGGTCTGCATTGGAAGATGCCGTGGTAGATGTGGATCAAGTGCTTATCAAGCAGTCATCAGACGAGTTGGACTGGTCATTTACCATGGACACTGTGGAAGCCCATGAAGAAAATCAGAAAGAAACTACGGCCCAAGATATACCCGTTATAAATAAACGATAGAGCCAGGGTCCATCATCATTTTGTCACCATGAAGCGCTGGGAGAAGGTGTTGGATAACTTATACTACAGTTCCGACAGTCCGGCGGCCTATAGTGCCTTGTCGGCTCTCTATCGAGCGGCCAAACCCCAGGGGATACAACGTGCCCAAGTCCGAGATTGGTTAAGAAAACAAGACACCTATACCTTACATCGAGCTGTCCGTCGCCATTTTCTACGGAACCGGGTCATCATGGGAGGAATAGATGCCCAGTGGCAAGCGGATTTGGTCGATATCAGCGCCTTTGCCAAACACAACGATGGCAATCGGCAATGAAGCCCAAGTCCGGCGTGTCTTGTACCCCAGGCCATCGCAGCGAACGACGAAGGCGGTGTACAAGGTCGGGGACCCTGTACGGATCAGTAAAGTCAAGGGTAAGTTCGAGAAAAGTTACTTGCCCAACTGGAGCGATGAGCACTTCCTGATTAAACGGCGCCTACCCCGACAGCAGCGAGTCTATGAACTGGAAGATGTTCAAGGGGAACCGTTGCTAGGGACGTTTTACGAGACGGAATTACAGCCTGTCGTCAAAACACAGCAAGACTAATACACGGTGGAGCAGATTTTGAAAACGGAACGTCGACGTGGCAAACTGTTTCGTTTCGTCAAATGGAAAGGCTGGCCCAGTTCCTTCAATTCCTGGGTCGCTGCCAACCAGGTGAAACGACTATAAAGCCAGACACCACTGCCGTCCTCCTTCATTCCACGTCCGACCACAGTGCTATGGACCAACAGCAGCTGTCTCTGAACACAGCGTCTCACAAAACGCGCAAAGCGCAAGTGGGCTTTGTGGTGCTAGTGCTAACCCTGCTGAGTGTGTTGTACGGAGGTGTGTTTTACGACGTAGCCTATGTCAGCACGTTACTTAACCAATTGAGAACACCAGCCACCAGTGAAACCGGTCTACAGGTAGCACCAGTCAACCCCGTATCGAGCCCAGTCACCACCACCACACCCCGTGTACAAACCACGTCGAGCTCCACACCAAGCTCAACATCTACACCAAGTACACCCAGTACGTCTAAAGACCCACCGGATTTCATCCCTCACAGTGAACCGACAACGACGACCGACGTTGTACCCACCACCATCATCATCCCTGACAGCGAACAGACAACGATGACCGACGTTGTACCCACCACCACTCCAGTTCACTCGTACGAAATTTACAAGAGCGGGTTACCACGACAACGGATACACCTCCAACCATGGACCCCCGTTGGCAGCATCCCTTCACTTGCGTCATCGCCGGACCGACGGGCTCCGGCAAAACGCACTTCGTCAGGAAGCTCCTTCAACACGCCGACAGCATGATCACCCCACCCATTGCTCGAGTCGTGTGGTGTTACGGAGAATGGCAGGAAGCGTATGCAGCTATGCCCCACATCACGCTCGTGGAAGGCCTACCCAACCTGGCCGATTTGGAACCCGACACCTTGGTGGTTCTGGACGATCTCATGGCGGAGACGGATGTGCGGGTCACCCAACTCTTTACCAAAGGCAGCCACCATCGACGGCTCAGCATCATCTACATTATGCAGAATCGGTTCAGTAAAAACAAACAACATCGGAACATTAGCTTAAATGCCCACTACCTGGTGGTCTTCAAAACCCGAGAGATACCACTCAACTGCTGCACCTGGCGAGACAGATGTATCCCGGCCGCACACCGTTTGCGTTGGAAGCCTTTAAAGATGCCACAACCCCTCAGCACGGGTATATGCTCTTCGACCTCAAGCAAGCCACCCCCGAGCACCTTCGACTACGGACCGGCATCTTTCCCGGAGAGGCCCACCACGTGTACATGCAAAAATAAAGTAAACACACCCACAGTGGCGCCCCCAGCTGGGATGTGTGTGTTTGATGATGGAGATAATGAAAAGAATGAATACCACAGCAGGGTTGACTTTGTCTCTGAAGTAGATAAAAAGAGCAGAGTTGTGGGTTCTAGCATTAGTTGTACATGATGTCTGCGCGAGTACGGAAGCACGCTCCCACGCTCCGTGTATTGAAGACGGCCCCACCCGAGTTGGTCCGAACCATTGTACGCGGTGCGGACCTTGACCTTGTACGCTGTCTGTGCGAGATCGAGTACAACCTGTTAAAAGGCAACGAACCACTGACTCCGGCTCAGAAGACCAAGTTGACCAAGCATAAGACAGGTGTCCGAACCCTAGTCCAGAAGCGAGTCTCTCAAACACAAAAGGAAAAGGTGTTACAGAAAGGCGGCTTTCTCAGGGCCATCTTAGCACCGTTGGCCGCTTCCGTGTTGGGTCCAGTATTGGGTGGACTCTTCGGCCGACAATGAACCACACGAAAAAAATGGTCCTCGTCGAACCACGGTTCCTTCAAAACCTCCAATCGCCCTACCCTGTCCCACCTACGGTGAACACCATAAACACCCTCGATGGAGAGATGCAACAGATCTTACAGAGACCGGGGTTAAGCGACAGTGAGAAAGTACAACGGTACAATGAGACGCTTCAACGGTACATGACGTTCATGGACCAATACAAACCTTCTCTACCCCACCACCCCCACCACCACCACCACGTGACACACCGCCGACCTCAGCACCCCTCCAACAGCCGCCATTACCAGGGGTAGCACCCACAGCCCCACACTGGGTGGAAGACGAAGTGCTGAAGGGTGCACCTGCATCGTTCAAGAAACAAGCTGGCCTGGTATTACAACGGATGAAACAGAATCCTAACATGACTTGGAATGATAAAGGCGAACTCCTGGTACAGAATCAGGTGGTCCCCGGGACCCACATGACGGATTTAGTGAATGATCTGATGCGTAAACGCAGATCGCACACGGATCCTCGAGGATGGGAGGTCTTCGCTCAAGGCTTGAAAGACCTGCATGTACCACAGGAATTGGTGGGGAACCCCCACCGCTGGGCCTTTATGCAGCGAACCCAGCAATCGCCGAGTGGCCCACTACCTTCTTGGGAATCCGACTGGGAACCGGAGTCACCCCCCAAAACTCCACCACCACAACAGGCACCTTCTTTTCAAACCTTTAAAAAACCACCCTTGATCAGGACACCCCACATCTCCAGAGCCGTGACACGTAGCAAGTCAACGCGACGAACACGACGCCGGACACAACCGCCCAAGGCCTGGAACACCTATTAAAACCATCAGCAGCAGCAGGACAGCTCAGTCGCCATGTTTTACCTCACCCTACCCAGTAACAGTTCGCTGGATGTGTTTCCTGACAACACCGTGGCCAAGTACGTGACCCAGTTACCGCAACCGTTGCATTTACCTGGACGATGGGAATGTGGCCTCGTGGATATCCAATACCCTTACTCGTGGTACAACGTGCGAGCCAATGAAGTGTGGTACGAGGTGATCTACGAAGGAAAAGACACCCGACTCACCCTCCCCGAAGGCCAATACGATACTCCCAAGGAGTTCATGGGTGGGCTGTCAAGACTGTTGCATTATAAGGCTCTACGGGAGGTCACGAATACTTCAAAACCCATCAAAGCCTATCCCTTCAAGAATCACGTGAACTTCGATTACAGCGCACACAACGACAAGGCAGAGCTTGTCGTCACCGCCAACGCGAGTGTCGTACTGAGTCCTATCCTACAGCAAATGCTGGGTTTCGATCTACAGACGTTCGCTGGCCCCACCGCCCACCAAGGCGAGATCCCGATGGATATGAAGTCGGGTATGTACGGACTCTACGTCTACTCGGACGTGGTGGACAGCCACATCGTGGGCGATATCAACACACCTCTGTTACGGGTGGTGCCCATTAAAAAGTTGTATGGAGATCAAGTCAACCACAGTTTCACACACATGCTCTACCTGCCCGTACGACAAACACACATCAACACGATCACGGTGGATATAAGAGATGACACGGGACGACCGGTGGCATTCGAAAGCGGAAAAGTGGCGGTGACACTTCATTTTCGACAAGCACGTGCTCCCCACTTTGCATAATGAAGGTGCCTTACGAGTGCGATGCACCCAGCTATATGGACTATTATGCCCAACAGGCCGGGGGTGGCTTTCCGGCTTTTAGTGGTGCACGCATGCAACGTGGACATGGACTGGGGAACATACTCGGGAGCATCGTCAAAACGTTCCTGCCCTTGGTGACGCGTGGGGTGAAAACAATCGGCAAACAAGCAGTACGCAGTGGACTGCAAGTGGCCGGTGATGTCTTGGGGGGTACGGCACCTAAAGAAGCCTTGAAACGGCGGGCCAAAGAAGCGGGAGGCGTCTTGGTGGCCAAAGCACAACGCACCGTAGGGAATAAAAGAGCTGACCCACCGAGACCACGCACCAGTCGATGACCGACCCAGCGACGACGCACATCGAAGACCCGGGATATCTTTTCTTAAACATGTCCTTGATCCACGCCGAGTCCTGCCCCTCCACCAACAGTGAATTTGATTTGTGGACACACAGATCAGTGCCGAACAAGGATTATGGGTGGAGCATCTCCCGCTGTCCAGCATCAACGCAACAGGGCCCATCGAGTTCACCATCAGTAATGCGGATACGGCCTATGTGGATTTAGCCCATACATACTTGTATGTGAAAGCCAAGATCGTCAATGGAGATGGCACCAGAATCGCCGACCAAGCAACGGTGGGCCCGACGAATCTCTGGCTGCTCTCGATGTTTCAACAGGTGGATATATTTCTCAGCGACAAACTCATCAGCGACTCGACCAACACGTACCCCTATCGAGCCTACATAGAGACGCTGTTGTCGCATGGGCGAGAGGCTAAAAAATCTCAACTGACAGCCGCTTTATTCTACCAGGACAAAGCCGAGCACATGGGCGCAGAGAACGACAATACGGGATATAGCAAACGGAAGGCTTTGACCGCGAACAGCGTCTCGGTGGATATGATCGGTCGACTGCACGCAGACATGTTCATGCAAGACCGATACCTCTTGAACAAGATCCCCATCAAAATCCGACTGATACGGGCGCCTCCGACCTTCGCCTTGATGGCCACTAACGTAGAGGCGCATGTAGCTGACTATAAGATTGTCATCGAAGACGCAGTCCTGTATGTCCGAAAAGTGAAACCGAATCCAGCCGTTCAATTGGGACACATGAAAGCCTTGGAAACAAAACCAGCCCAGTACCCTATCCGACGTGTACAAACCAAAGTGTTCTCTGTGTCTGCTGGAAATATGAGCGCCAACAAAGAAAATCTGTTCCTGGGGGAACTATCCAAGCGATTGATCCTGGCCTGTGTGGAAAATACCAGTTTCAGTGGAGCCTACCCAGAGAATCCGTTTGACTTTAAACATTTCGGCATCAATTTTGTGGCCCTGCATGTGGATGGACAACAGGTGCCAGCCACGGCCTTAACACCGAACTTTGGGCGCGCGAATTTCATTCGAGCCTATCAGAGCCTGTTTACAGCCACCGGTCAAATCAACCAGGACGAAGGGAATTTCATCAGTCGGGAGGACTACGGGAACGGATACACGTTGTTCTGTTTCGATCTGACCTCCACCTTAGAGAACGACCATCAGCTGGCCCTGGCCAAGCAAGGCAATTTACGGTTGGAAATCCACTTTCTACGAACCCTCCGGAGCACCGTCAATGTGATCTGCTACGCCGAGTTTGACAACATCATTCAAGTGGACAAGGCGCGCAACGTGCCGTGTGACTTCTCCACCTAACATGGCTACAGACCAGATAACCACCGTGCTGGAGAATGACCCAGAGACACGTATGTTGTTTCAAGGGGTGTTCGCTCGAGATGTGTTCCCATTAGACCGTATGTATCCTGCTGCTTACGTTCTCAACAAGGACCCGATGGATTGGCCCGTTGAACATTGGGTGGCCGTGTACTTGACAGAACAGCAGGGCGAATACTTTGACCCGTACGGCCTGCCACCCATCCCGATTTAACAGACTTCATGGATCAAGGCACAGAGACGTGGTGTTGGAGCAGTCAAACGTTGCAAAGCCTGACCAGTAGCGTGTGCGGACAATATTGCTTGTTTTACCTGTACCATCGATGCCGGGGAAGACCCTTATCTACCATAGTACAGATGTTTGACGAGCACCCCAAGGCCGAGGACCACGATGTACTCGTATATGACTGGGCCGCCCATCATTTCAATGTACAAGTCCCGTTCTGGGCTTGAATTCTTTCAATGTACACACGCCCGCTGTTCTGGGCTTAAGTTTACAAGCCCCCTGTTCTGGGCTTCAATTCTTTCAATGTACAAGCCCCCTGTTCTGGGCTTCAGTTCTTTCAATGTACAAGCCCCCTGTTGTGGGCTTTAGTTTTCACGTGGTTGTTCTCACGTTGTTGTTGTTACTGAATAAAAAACAAAATGAGATCTCACCAAAAAACCCTGTCTTGTGTGTTTTATTCATAATGCATCAATGCCCAATGTGGAGATTCAGTCAAACTGAAATCAGTGGTGTAGGATGGGGCCAAAATGTAACCCATCAATGTTAGAATGCAAGCGCACTATAGTAAAATAGAGAGCCAATGAAATCAGCCCACAGACCAAGTACGTGTTTTGGTCTAGGTTTGGAGCGGGCATTTCATTGAGGTGCGTGTAAAGGAAGACGGTGAGTGAAGACTCGTCCAACACGTATAGATTAAGTTTATTACTATAAGTTCTATGAACATAATGCATGAAACTGGCTTTGAACCCCGTATTAGCCAATCAGTGGCCTAGAATGGAGCCAAAGGTAACCCATCCATGTCCAGAAAACATTACCCGGGTGTACAAGAACCCGGATGTAGGCGCGGACGTAGGCGACAAGTACCCAGATGTAGGCACAGACGTGAGCTAGTACCCGTCCATTGGTTCTTTTTCTCGATCGCTCATTGGCTCTTTTTCTCGACCGCTGATTGGTCCAAATGGGCCTGCCCATCCTTCCCAGGTTCATTTACAATCCCCTTTTTGGGGTTCAAGCGCTGACAAGCTCTGACTATCCGCAACATTGTCTCATTGGACATAGAACCTTTTGACTTGGATGTCATGATGATCGGTGATGACGCGCGCGCGCGCGCTGCGGCCGGAGAACCCGCGCGCGCGCGCTGCGGCCGGAGAACCCGCGCGCGCGCGCACTGGGGGGCCGGGGCCCGCCGGGCCGGGCCGGGCCGGGCCGGGCCGGGAAAGTTGGAGGTAGTGTGTTTGAGCATTCATCCCAACCGGAAGTGACGTCACACACACACACACTTGCACAACCCCAGTACATGACAAACACAGACAAGTCTGGACATGTCCAAAGGTGACGCCTCATTCACCCAACAGAAAGTGACGTCATATGCAAATTTCTGAGGTCAAAGGTCAATAGGGTTCGCCTAGAGCCCAAAAACATATATTTCCATACCCTTGGGCTACCGCGCATGCGCAGAATGACCCTATTTCTACCCCACATCCACGCAATCAGAGGCTCCCTAACATAGCCTTCACATGGATACCTCACACGACCCATTCGAACCGTGAATAGCCCATCTTTAACCCAAACACTCCCACACACACCCCAAAAATGCCTGCTTTCTATAATACGGCCAGGCTGCGCATGCGCAGAGTATTGACAACGTCCGAACCATTAGTGTAGTCAAGTGCTCCTGCATGAGAGCTTCATTTTGATACCTCACTCGACCCCATCGGACCTTTAGTGGCCCACCTAGACTCCAACACGTGCACCCCGTATGGCCCTATACACCCATAGCCATGCAGTATAGGCCTATGGGCCTACCCAGGCCGCGGTGACTTTTTTCAAAAATTTCACCGTTTCGCTCCGGGACACTTCCTATCATGTTCTAAATGACGAGACGTGAAAAACAAATCCAAACAACCCTACCACAAATGTATAGAAGTAGGTTTCCCAGGGGGACAAACATGGGTCCTATACCCCCAGTATGGGACTATATGGGTCTATATGGGTCTCGGTGACTTTTTTCAAAAATTTCACCGATCCGTGCCGGGACACTTCCTAGCATGTTCTAAATGACGAGACGTGAAAAACAAATCCAAACAACCCTACCACAAATGTATAGAAGTAGGTTTCCCAGGGGGGACAAACATGGGTCCTATACCCCCAGTATGGGACTATATGGGTCTATATGGGTCTCGATGACTTTTTTCAAAAATTTCACCGATTCGTGCCGGAACACTTCCTATCATGTTCTAAATGACGAGACGTGAAAAACAAATCCAAACAACCCTACCGCAAATGTATAGAAGTAGGTTTTCCAGGGGGACAAACATTGATCCTATACCCCCAGTATGGGACTATATGGGGCTATATCGTACTTTTTCAAAAATTTCACCGATTCGCTCCGGGACACTTCCTATCATGTTTGTCTTGACGAGACTAGAAAAACAAATCCAAACAACCCTACCGCAAATGTGAGAAGTAGGTTTCCCAGGATGGTCCTATACCCCCATACCCCATATAGGCATTTTCACGTAATTTAGAATAAAGTCCGTGTTCCGTATTTTTTCAGGAAAAATTTTTACATACACCCACCCTGGAACTAGGGGGAGATAACTCTATTGATAGGCAAGCCCCGTTAAGCCCGGCGACCTATATACCCCCCATACCCCATATAGGCATTTTCCCGGATTTTTCGATAAAGTCCGTGTTCCGTTTTTTTTCAGGAAAAATTTTACATGCACCCAGCCCATCTGATGCCCCTTCACGAATGCTTCACTTTGATACCTCACTCAACTCCATCGGACCATTAGGGACTCCCCTAGCTCTCAAAACGTCTATTTTCATACCCTTGGGCCACCGCGCATGCGCAGAATGCCGATATTTCAACCCCGCACCCAGCCCATTAGATGCCCCTTCACATAAGCTTCACTTTGATACCTCAATTCAAGATGGCGGCCAAACTCTGGCAGATCGAGTTGCCCCCCTTGCATCCAAAGTGTACAGATGGCGCCACCATAGGAAGTTGTGACCTCATTTTTACATCCCTGTGAAATAAGGCTCAATATCCTCTATCCCTACTACTGCGGTTCGTTGTTGCCCTGCACCGTACCTTTTGAATCGGTGTGGTCGTCGCTGAGGCCAGTGGAATTTGACTGCCGCTAGCGTGGTGGTGGGGGGGGGGGGGGGGGGGGGCTGTACCTTCGTCTGACTTGCACTCGAGACCCAGGAATTGAGCGAACCGGGTCAGCGGGAGATGCCTCGTCGCCGCTCGTTCCACAGCGTAAAAGTCTTGTGCTGTTTGCTATTCCTTCTCGGGCTGCAATTCATTGCCCTTGACTTTACTAATTCGTACCGGGTTCCCAACCTTGAACCCCACCCATAATAGTGTATCCAGAGTTATTGCAGTCGGTACTTTTTGTAATAACTCAGCGCGAGAGTGTATATATTTGCAACATTTAAAGACGTAAGGAAAAGCATCTTCAACATCATTACATGTCTCTAGCCTGTCTTGTATTCGGTGCATTGCCCCCACTCCGGTTGCGCACGCACAGTCCTATTCTTCACAACAATCTTCCATGGGGTGAAAACCTGGGTACAGCAGACTCAAACGGTAAAATCCAATGTCTTTAGGCCCCCTGCTTCTCGATGTAGTGTTCCACTTCCGGTTGCGCATGCCCATCCCAAATCCTCGACTCCCGGAAGAGACTCAAACGGTGAAATCCCCATCTCTAAAGCCCCTCTGGTTCTCGGTACAGTGTTTCCTTCCGGTTGCTCATGCGCAGCCATACTCTTCACCCAACATTGCTCCAGAGCAGAGTCCTGGGTTCAGGTGATTTAATCGGTGAATTTTCCAACTCTCTAGGTCCTCTGGTTCTCGGTGCAATGTTCCACTTCCTGTTGCGCATACGCAGCCCTATTCCTCACCACACTTTACCTCATCGCGAAAACTTGGTCCGGGCGACTCAAACCTCAAACAGTGAAATTCCCATGCCTCTAGGCCCTCTTGCTCTAGGTACAGGATTCCGCTTCCGGTTGCGCATGTGCAGCTCTATTTTTCATCCCAATCTACCCTATAGTCCGATAGCCTGAGTTCACGTCACCCAGACGGTGAAATCACCCGTTATGGCCTTTGTGGTTCTCTGTATAGTGTTTCACTAACGATATCGCATGCCCAATCCTACTCCTCACCCCACACTACCCTATATCGGAAACTTGGGTCGAGGCGACACAAACGTTGAAATTTCCATGTCTCTAGCCCTTCTGTTCCTCCGTACAGTTTTCCACTCTCGGTTGCGCATGCTCAGCTCTATCCCCCTCCACCGCTTCATTTTGGCCTTTTTGTCCTCCATTTCCTCACCCCTAACTGCTGCAGCACCGACGTCGGAGTCCAGGCGGCTCATTTGATGAAATCCCATATCTCCAGTCCCTGGTTCTCGGAAAGGTGTTTTACTTCCGACTGCGCATGCTCAGTCCTATTTCTCACCGGTTCTACCCTAGGGCGGTAGCCTGGGCCCGGACGACTTAAGCTGTGGACTCCCCATGTCTCTAGCCCCTCTGGTTCTCGGTGCAGTGTTCCACTTCCAGTTGTGCATACGCAGTCCTATTCCGTACCCTGCACTACCCAAGGGCGAACGTCTGAACCCAGGCGATCGACTTACACAGCGAAATCGACATGTAGTTTAGCTTAAGCATATTTTATTACCTTTCAAAATGGTAAAAGGTCTGGGTACCAAGTTCTAACAACTTAAATAAACCTTCTTCATACATATATAAAAGAACATAGCGAAGGCAAGTATGAGAGAAATGAACATAAGTACATACATATATTACTTGAAATAATAAATATGTTTCTTCTGTTTTACAAATAATGATGCCACAAATATATACACATACACAAACAGAGCCATGGAGAAATTCAGAGTTTTTAATATTAAGTTTTTATGTATAGGACCAGAATAAATACTACACTTTGTTGCTAAAATCTGCTTGTGTCACTGACAAAGTCCCGTACGGCAATAACTAGTTCCTAGTTTTCTTATTGCTCCATAATAGTGTATCCAGAGTTATTGGAGTTGGTATTTTTTGTAATAACTCAGCGCGAGAGTGTGTATATTTGTTACATTGAAAGAAGTAATGAAAAGCATCTTCAACATCATTACATGTCTCTAGATCCTCATGTTTTCGGTACATTGTTCTCATTCCGGTTGGCACGCACAGCCCTATTCCTCACCCCAATCTACCATAGGGTGAAACCTGGATACAGGCGACTCAAAGAGTAAAATCCAGTAAAATAGTTTAGCCCCCCTGCTTTTCGGTGCAGTGTCCCACTTCCGGTTGCACATGCGCAGCTCTATTCCTCATTGCCCTAGCACATTCATGGACCTTCTTGGTCGAGACGACTTAAACAATAAAATCCCTTGTCACTAGCCCTTCTGGTTCTCGTAAAAGTGTTTCGCTTGTGAGGGCGCATGCGCGGCCGTACTCTCCTATCTCCGCGACATTAGGGCGGAATCCCGGGTCCATGCGGGAAACGGTGAATTTTTTATGCCTCTGCGCCCCCTGGTTTTCGATACCTCCTCGCCTCTCTGCATCCCATGGTGGGAGTTTTCGTCCAGGAGACTCACACGGTGAAATTCCCATCTCTCTAGCCCCTCTGGTTCTCAGTACAGTGTTCCATATACCTCACCCAATATTGCTCGTGGGCATAATCTTGGGTTCATGCGACTCGAACGGTGAAAATGGCATGCTTCTAGCCTCTCTGGTTTTCGGTACAGTATTCTACTTCCGGTTGCGCACGATCCTAGGGCGGAAGATTTGCTCCAGGTGACTCAAACGGTAAATCCCTATCTCTAAAGCCCCTCCGGTTCTCGGTGCAGTGTTCCCTTCCGGCTGCTCATGCGCAGCCCTACTCCATCATTGCTCTATGGCAGAATCCTGGGTTCAAGCTAGTTAAACGGTGAAATTCCCACCTCCCTAGGTCCTCTGGTTCTCGGTGCAAAGTTTCACTTCCGGTTGTGCCTACCACACTCTACCTCATCGCGGAAACCTGGTCCAATGGTCCAGGCGATTGAAACAGTGAAATCCACACGCCTTTAGACCCTCTTGTTCTAGATACAGGATTCCACTTACAAAAAAATCATTCTATACATAAACTTAGGCTATTCTCATGCAAAAGAGAAGCACAGTTTTCAAATCGATATCGATGATCAGTATTATTAACCCACATGGTTATCGTTGTAAATTCGTAATCTACAGAAAATGTATATCAGTCACGCTGTATTATCTCAAGCTAGAGTGATTCCTCAAATCGATTGTGGGTGATTGGGTGATTATATCCCAAGCTTGAGTGATTCCTAAAATTAATTGTGAGTGATTATATCCCAAGCTTGAGCGATTCCGCGAATAACTCGCGGGTGATTATATCCCAAGCTTAAGTGATTCCTCAAATCAATCGTGGTTGATTTTACCCCAAATTTGATTGATTCCTTAAATCAATCGTGCGTGATTATATCCCAAGCTTGAGGGAGTCCCCAAATCAATCGTGTGAGATTTTACCCCAGACTTGAGTAATTCCTCAAATCAATCGTGAGCTTGGTTGATTCCTCAAATCAACCACGAATGATTATATCCCAAGCTTATGTGATTCTCCAAATCATTCGTGGGTGATTATATCCCAAGCTTAAGGGATTCCTCGAATCAATCGTGTGTGATTTTTTCCCCAAACTGATTCCTAAAATCAATCGCGAGCGTCGCTGATTTCCCAAATCAACCGTGAGTGATTATATCTCAAGCTTCAGTGATCCCTCAGGTCAATCTTGGGTGATTTTACCCCAAGCTTATGTGATCCCCCAAATCAATCGTAGGTGATTATGTTCAAAGCCTGTTTTACCCCAAACTTGAGTGATACCTCAAAATAAATCTTGAGCTTGGTTGATTCCTCAAACCAACCGTGAGTGATTAAATCTCAAGCTTGAGTGATTCCTCAAATCAACTACGAGTGATTAAATCCCAAGCTTGAGTGATTCCTCAAATCAGTCTTGAGCTTGGTTGATTCCTCAAATCAACCGTGAGTGATTAATTCCGAAGCTTGAGTGATCTCTCAAATCAACACAAGCTTGAGTGATTCCTCAAATCAACTACGAGTGATTAAATCCCAAGCTTGAGTGATTCCTCAAATCAGTCTTGAGCTTGGTTGATTCCTCAAATCAACCGTGAGTGATTATATCTCAAGCTTGAGTGATAAGATGCGGGTGATAAGATAAGATTTAATTAATCGTGGGTGATTAGATGTGAAGCTTTAGTGATTCCTCGAATATATCGTTATCATACCCAAGCTTGAGCGATTCCTCGAATATATCGTTATCATATCCAAGCTTGACTGATTCCTCAAATATATCGTTATCATATCCAAGCTTGAGTGATCCCTCAAATATATCGTTATCATACCCAAGCTTGACTGATTCCTCAAATATATCGTTATCATACCCAAGCTTGAGCGATTCCTCGAATGTATCGTTATCATACCCAAGCTTGAGTGATTCCTCAAATACGTCGTTATCATACCCAAGCTTGAGTGATTCCTCAAATCAACCGTGAGCGATTATATCTCAAGCTTGAGTGATAAGATGCGGGTGATAAGATAAGATTTAATTAATCGTGGGTGATTAGATGTGAAGCTTTAGTGATTCCTCGAATATATCGTTATCATACCCAAGCTTGAGCGATTCCTCGAATATATCGTTATCATATCCAAGCTTGACTGATTCCTCAAATATATCGTTATCATACCCAAGCTTGAGCGATTCCTTGAATATATCGTTGTCATACCCAAGCTTGAGCGATTCCTTGAATATATCGTTATCATACCCAAGCTTGACTGATTCCTCAAATATATCGTTATCATACCCAAGCTTGAGCGATTCCTTAAATATATCGTTATCATACCCAAGCTTCACTGATTCCTTGAATATATCGTTATCATACCCAAGCTTGACTGATTCCTCAAATATAGCGTTATCATACCCAAGCTTGAGCGATTCCTCCCTAATTATTTTCCTCACCCCTTAAGCTAGGGGACTGAAACTTAACACACTATACCCTTGGGTCAAAGTCTACCAGAATATGTAAAAAAATCCAAGATGGTCGCTTTGATGACACCACAGTGACGTCATTTTTAAAAGCAGCATCTTTTGGACGATTTTTCAGTCAGATTTTCCGATTTTTTTATTTATGCACTTTCTCCGCATTAACTGCATGATAAATTAGTAAATATTAATGTGATGTGAAATAAAATACTTTTTGCTCGCTTTTCATCGCAGAAAAGCAGAAATTTTGAAGTAATATGACAAAACCAGCATGAGTCTTCCCATGATCCTCTGCTCGGTGGAATATGTAAATAGGCTGAAAATGACCCCAATATGATAAAATATAAAATCCAGGAGTTTCTGCTCTCCATTTTTTGCCGTTCCGGATATAGCGCAGAAAGTTTGGTAGTGGAGGCCATTTCGGCCATTTGTTTGCTTTTATCGTCCGGTACTTCATTCGCCACACGCCGACGGTACTGTAAATTTGAACTTAAATCTGCAGGTTTTCTCCGTACCAGTTTGGAATATGGGTGACCAACCCACCATTGTCAACTGACGTAATATACCATGAAATAAGTCCATAATAATTACGGTTATCACTCAATAGATGCCATACACGTCGGATACATGTAGCTTAGTACTATTACCCAGTGACTAATCTGTGGTGCAGATTAGCGTCATATGTGTACCGGTGTACCACATACTCGTGGTGTTCTATTTCTTTATTGTTATAGAAGATGTGGTTACTAAAACGTTAGTTTGTGAGTACCTTGTGTATAAATGCACTGTATACGCGTCAAAACAGGTGAAAAGTAATATCCGGACTTTTAAAGTGATTAGTTTAAAACTTCATTCCAGGTTTAATCATGTTATTGTTGCTGACACGTGCACAGTTACTGGATACCAATCCCCCGGGGCTACCAATGATAGTGAGCACAGAGGTGTAGCTTTTTGTCCTTTGAAAAGTCGATAACTATGTATCTATGGGAAATACTTTTGACTTTCTACTTAATTTAGACGAACACTGCCATTTCCATCGTGAGGATCGATAAATTCCCAGTAGTACAAAACAAATAATTTACACATCGATGGTACTAATGGCTTCCGATAAATACCACAGCTCCAATGACTAATTTCCTGAAATGTTTTCGAAATCACGAGGCATTTTGTCTGTATATCTATACCGGTTCATTAACATTAGTAGGCTCAAATGTCAGACGATTCTGGGCAATATTGCCCTCTCAAGGGCTTCCCCAATTGGAGGAAATTATCTTGCCAACATTTGGCATACATTCCCTCGTGTCATAAGTTAACTATAACAAAGATATAATATTTCCCAAATTGATGTACCGGTGTGGCTTTCTAATTAAAAATGCGAAATGATATACTTTTGATCTTTTACTGCAGCTACATAAACATATTAACATTTCCATTCATTTCTATTGTATGAACGTTGACAGCGATAATAGCTTCTGTGGGTGTTCCAACAAATACCACGTCTCCAAAGATGGGACCGTTCATGGGTGTGTTGTTTTAAATGTTATGTGTTTCTGTGGGAATTGAGGTGAATGTCAAAATATATTGATTCAAATAATGTTCATAACATACGATAGAAAGTAAAAGCGCCATCTAGTGGACAAATTGGTGAATATAAGTAGTATATAAAAGACGGGTAAAGTCTCATTGACCTACTTATTTGTTCCCCCGGGTTAAATTTAAGGGGGTGATCACGTGGCGATCACGAGATCAAGACATGTACTGACTTGTTCTGGGCTGGGAGTTGTCACGTGGCTATCACGTAATCAAGGCATGTACTGACATGTTCTGGGCTGTGCAGTTCTGCAATGCATGTAGTGACCTTTGACCTACATCCGGGTACTTGACGTCTGCGCGTCCATCCGGGTACTTCACTTCCGCGCCTACATCCGGTTACTCATCGGGTCCTTTTACATTCGGGTACAATTACATCCGGGTACTTCTGTTTTTTTCCTATAAAAAGCCAACAGTACGGCATTGCTTCATCGAAATTGACACAAAACATCCTGAAATTGAACAATCACTTTTTGCTGATGATGCTGCCATGTGGAAATCTGCTGGCTCGATAAAAAAATTAACAAGTATAATGCAAAAGGTACTAAATACAGTCAGCGTCTGGGCCGATAAATGGGGATTCAAATTTTCAGCTGTCAAAACTACCGGTGTGCTATTCTCAAATAAACAAAACACAGACATCACGCTATCACTAGGAGGCCAGAAAATCGAGTTCAAGAATAGTGTCAAATACCTAGGAATGATCTTCGACCGAAAACTCACTTGGAAAGACCACATCGACCAATTAATTATTCGGTGTAACAAGGACCTGAACCTTATGAGGTGCGTATCGGGTACCAACTGGGGGGCCAATAAACATCGCTTAATCAAATTATATCAAACACTCATCAGATCCAAAATAGACTATGGTTCAATCGCTTACCAATCAGCATGCAAGACCCATTTGAAAAGAATAGACAGCATTCAGTATTCGGCATTAAAAATAGCCACCGGGGCGTTCAAAGGAACTCCATTATGTAGTCTACAAATAGAAACTAATGAAAAACCCTTACATTTGAGACGAGAAGAGCTGTCAATGAAATATGCAGGAAAAACAATAGCCAAGGGCGAAAACCACCCATGCCACAAAATTTTTGGCCCAAAAACCGAATACGAATTCCTAAAAAGGAAATGGGAAAAAGACTCCGCACCTTTCGGTTACACGATAGAACGACTATTTCAAGAACACGACATCCCTATCTCTTGTATATCTGACACTGACAAGGTCAATAGACCACCATGGCAACTAATCACACCACACGTGGACACGAATATACATAGCTAAATCACCAAACAGGACAACCCAGAGCATATAAGGGTCACTGCCCTCGAATATATTGACACACATTGGAAAAGTCGCTTGAAAATATATACAGATGGCTCCAAAAACACAAGTCACAATACAGGTTCTGCATTCGTTATACCAGAACTTGACATTCACGAAGGTTTCAAACTACCAGACAATATGTCTGTATACACCACTGAATTAGTCGCCATAATCAAGGCTCTCGAATGGGTTCTTCAGAACCGACCTGTTTCCACCGTTATTCTTAGCGATTCCTTAAGCGGACTGGTATCTATAAAGAACTCCAAATCCGACAGCAGACCTGACCTCATACACGAAATAGAAATTTTATGTACACAAATACGAGACAATGACATTGACGCCATTTTAGCTTGGATTCCCGCCCACGTGGACGTTAGGGGAAATGAAGCCGCCGATAGGACAGCCAAAGACAGCCTCACCAAAACTGCACCTGACGTGCATATAGGACTAGGAACCAAAGAACTGAATTCTATCATTAAAACCAGAATAGATAGTAAATGGGAGAAGGAATGGAACGAAGAAAACCGAGGTAGATGGCTACATAGTATTCTAGATAAGGGGAAAAGAAGGAGTTTTGGATTCCAGCTAGACAGTAAACGTGACGATCGCATCATCACGAGATTAAGACTAGGCAAAACAGGACTAAAATTTCACTTATCTAAGCTAATAAAAAACACATCACCACTATGCACTTCATGCAACAACGAAGAAGAAACGATAGAACATTTTATACTCAAATGCCCAAAACATGACCTCTATCGCCGAACACTGGAAAACGAACTCAAAAACTTAAATGTCCCTCTGTCGTTGGCTTCTATATTAAATCCTAAACCACCTCTTATAAACAAAGTATACTCCACCTTACTAGCTTACATCAATTCTACTGACTATCACTCTACCATTTAATACCATATGGTTACACCAAGACACCAATAAACCTAGGACCAAATTTGAATAAATGTAGCACGCTTAGAGTCAAAACTATTTTACAGGGGCGGAAATAAGGGTCAGTGATCAGAAATGACTGATCAAATTTGGACACTAACCAATTAAAATGCCATAGCAATAACATAGACAAATTCACTGATCAAATTAAAAGCTCCTAATAACGAGCTCCGACCAAATTGTGTTCCCTTATTTCCAACCCTCGTTAACGAATGTTAACCGTCCGGTTTTCATGCAGGGGCAGAAGACTGGAGGTTATATCAAACATTCACAATCGGCTTTAACTATAATAATATTTTTATTTATAATATTTAGTACCTAATTACTTATTGCTATTGATGATGTGTGACTTAGATCACGATAGTGCCAGTCGATGGCAAAAAATAACACCAGAAAACAAGAAACTACAAACTCTTCTATTCTTTGTAATACAGGCACAGCAC
>JAVTVY010008525.1:0-48329 GCA_036873755.1 Hanleya hanleyi
GTACACAGCCACCCAGTGTTCACCGGGTCGATCCATCGGGTCCGTGTTGAGAACGTAAGCAGCCGGATACATACGGTCTAATGGAAACACATCTCGGGCGAACACCCCTTGAAAGACCCTACGTGTCTCTGGGTCATTCTCCAGCACGGTGGTTATCTGGTCTGTATCCATGTTAGGTGGAGAGTCACACAGGACGTTGCGCGCCTTGTCCACTTGAATGATGTTGTCAAACTCGGCGTAGCAGATCACATTGACGGTGGTCGCCAGGGCTCGTGCAAAGTGGATTTCCAACCGTAAATTGCCTTGCTTGGTCAGGGCCAGCTGATGGTCGTTCTCTAAGGTGGGGGTCAGATCGAAACAGAACAACGTGTATCCGTTCGCGTAGTCCTCCCGACTGATCATATTCCCTTCGTCCTGGTTGATTTGACCGGTGGCTGTAAACAGGCTCTGATAGGCTCGAATGAAATTCCTCCGCCCAAAGTTCGGGGTTAAGGCCGTGGCTGGCACCTGTTGTCCATCCACATGCAGGGCCACAAAATTGATGCCGAAATGTTTAAAGTCAAACGGATTCTCTGGGTAGGCTCCGCTGAAACTGGTATTTTCCACACAGGCCAGGATCAATCGCTTGGGTAGTTCCCCAGGAACAGGTTTTCTTTGTTGGCGCCCATATTTCCAGCAGGCACAGAGAACACTTTGGTTTGTACACGTCGGATAGGGTACTGGGCTGGTTTTGTTTCCAAGGCTTTCATGTGTCCCAATTGAACGGCTGGATTCGGTTTCACTTTTCGGACATACAGGACTGCGTCTTGGATGACAATCTTATAGTCCGCTACATGCCCCTCTACGTTAGTGGCCATCAAGGCGAAGGTGGGAGGCGCCCGTATCAGTCGGATTTTGATGGGGGTCTTGTTCAAGAGGTACCGGTCTTGCATGAACATGTCTGCATGCAGTCGACCCATCATATCCACCGAGGCACTGTTCGCAGTGAAAGCCTTCCGTTTGTTATATCCCCCATTGTCCGCCGTGTCCATGTGCTCGGCCGTGTCCTTGTAGAATAAAGCGGTTGTCAGCTGAGATTTTTTAGCCTCTCGGCCATACGACAACAGTGTCTCGATGTAGGCTCGATAGGGGTACGTGTTGGTGGAGTCACTGATGAGTTTGTCGCTGAGAAAAATATCCACCTGCTGAGACATCGAGTGCAGCCAGAGATTCGTCGGGCCCACCGTTGCTTGGTCAACGATTCTGGTGCCAGCTCCATTGACCACCTTGGCTTTCACATACAAGTATGTATGGGCTAAATCTACATAGGCCGTATCCGCATTACTGATGGTGAACTCGATGGGCCCGGTTTCGTTGATGCTGGAGAGCGGGAGATGCTCCACCCATAATCCTTGTTCGGCACTGGTTTGTGTGGGCGGCACGGTCCACAAATCAAATTCACTGTTGGTGGAGGGGCAGGACTCGGCGTGGATTAAGGCCATGTTTTAAGAAAAGATATCCTTTGTCTTCTTGGATGTGCGTCGTCGCTGGGTCGGTCGTCGACTGGTGCGTGATCTCCGTGGGGCAGCTCTTTTATTCCCTACGGTGCGTTGTGCTTTGGCCACCAAGACGCCTCCCGCTTCTTTGGCCCGTCGTTTCAAGGATTCTTTGGGTGCCGTACCCCCCAAGACATCACCGGCCACTTGCAGTCCACTGCGTACCGCTTGTTTGCCGATTGCTTTCACCCCACGCGTCACCAAGGGCAGGAACGTTTTCACAATGCTGCCAGTATGTTCCCCAGACCATGTCCTCGTTGCATGCGTGCACCGCTAAAGACCGGAAAGCCACCCCCGGCCTGTTGGGCATAATAGTCGGCATAGCTGCGTGCATCGCACTCGTAAGGTACTTTCATTATGCAAAGTAGGGAGCACGTGCTTGTCGAAAATGAAGTGTCAGCACCACTTTTCCTCGTTCGAATGCCACCGCTCGTCCCGTGTCATCTCTTATATCCACCGTGATCGTGTTGATATCGGTATGTCGTACGGGCAGGTACATGATATCGGTGAAACTGTGGGTGACTTGATCGCCATACGTCTTTTTAATGGGGACCACCCGTAACAGAGGTGTGTTGATATCGCCCACGATGTGGTTGTCCACCACGTCCGAGTAGACGTAGAGTCCGTACATACCCGACTTCATATCCATCGGCATCTCGCCATGGTGTTGGGTGGGACCAGCGAACGTCTGTAGATCGAAAACCAGCATTTGCTGTAGTGTAGGACTGAGTTTCACATTCACGGTATCGGTGAGGGTAAGCTGTGCCTTGTCGTTGTGTACGTTGACATCGAAGAACACGTTTCTCTTGAAGCGCAAGGCTATCAGGCGTGCTGCACTATCCGTCACCCCCCGTAGCGCCTTATCATGCATCAGTCTTGACAGCCCACCCATGAACTCTTTTGGGGTATCGTATTGGCCTTCGGACAGGGTGAGTCGGGTGTTTTTGCCTTCGTAGGTCACCTCGTACCACACTTCATTGGCTCGCACGTTGTACCACGAGTAAGGGTATTGGACATCCACGAGGGCACATTCCCAGCGTCCAGGTAAATGTAACGGTTGCAGTAACTGGGTGACGTACTTGGCCACGGTGTTGTCAGGAAACACATCCAGCGAACTGTTACTGGGTAGGGTCAGGTAAAACATGGCGACTGAGCTGTCCTGCTGCTGCTGTTGGGTTTAATAGGTCTTCCAGGCCTTGGGCGGTTGTGTGCGGCGTCGTGTTCGTCGCGGTGACTTGCTACGTGTCACGGCTCTGGAGATGTGGGGTGTCTTGATCAAGGGTGTTTTTTATAGGCGCGAAAAGAAAGTGCCCGTTGTGGTGGTGTTTTGGGGGGTGACTCCGGTTCCCATTCGGCTTCCCAAGAAGGTAGTGGGCCACTCGGTGTTTGCTGAGTTTGCTGCATAAAGTCCCAGCGGTGGGGGTTCCCCACCAATTCCTGTGGTACATGCATGTCTTTCAAGCCTTGAGCGAAGACCTCCCATCCTCGAGGATCCGTGTGCGATCTACGTTGACGCATCAGGTCATTCACTAAATCCGTCATGTGGGTCCCGGGGACCACCTGATTCTGTACCAGGAGTTCGCCTTTATCATTCCAAGTCATGTTAGGATTCTGTTTCATCCGTTATAATACCAGGCCAGCTTGTTTCTTGAACGATGCAGGTACACTCTTCAGCACTTCGTCTTCCACCCACTGTGGGGCTGTGGGGGCTACCCCACCCGGCTGTTGGGCGGTGAGATTCGGCGGTCTGTCACGTGGTGGTGGTGGTGGTGGTGGTGGTGGTGCTGTTGCTGGGGTAGACGAGGGTTTGTATTGGTCCATGAACGTCATGTACCGTTGAAGCGACGTCTCATTGTACCGTTGTACTTTCTCACTGTCGCTTAACCCCGGTCTCTGTAAGATCTGTTGCATCTCTCCATCGGGCTGTTGTTTGCCATGGTCTTCACCGTAGGTCTACAGGACAGGGTAAGGAGCTGATTGGAGGTTTTGCGGGAACCGTGGTTCGACGAGCACCATTTTTTTCGTATGGTTCATTGTCGGCCGAAGAGTCCACCCAATACTGGACCCAACACGGAAGCGGCCAACGGTGCTAAGATGGCCCCGAGAAAGCCGCCTTTCTGTAACACCTTTTTCTTTTTGTGTTTGAGGGACCCGCTTCTGGACTAGGGTTCGGAGACCTGTCTTATGCTTGGCCAACTTGGTCTTCTGAGCCGGAGTCAGTGGTACGTTGCCTTTTAACAGGTTGTACCCGATCTCGCACAGACAGCGTACAAGGTCAGAGTCCGCACCGCGTACAATGGTTCGGACTAACTCGGGTGGGGCCGTCTTCAATACACGGAGCGTGGGAGCGTGCTTCCGTACTCGCGCAGACATCCTGTACAACTACTGCTAGAACCCACAACGCTGCCCTTTTTATCCACCTCACAGACAAAGTCAACCCTGCTGTGGTATTCATTCTTTTTATTATTCCCCATCATCAAACACACAAACCCCAGCTGGAGGCGCCACTGTGGGTGTGTTTACATTATTTTTGCATGTACACGTGGTGGGTCTCTCGGGGAAAGATGCCGGTCCGTAGTCGAAGGTGGTCGGGGGTGGCTTGCTTGAGGTCGAAGAGCATATACCCGTGCTGAGGGGTTGTGGCATCTTTAAAGGCTTCAACGCAAACGGTGTGCGGCCGGGATATATCTGTCTCGCCAGGTGCAGCAGTTGAGTGGTATCTCTCGGGGTTTTAGGAGCCACACGCAAGATGAGGCAAGGCGCTTTCAAGCTGGAAATCTATTTGATGTTGCTGTTGTTTTACTGAACAGATTCTGCACAATGTAGATGATGCTAGCCGTCGATGATGGCTGCAGCGCTTTGGGCAGAAGTTGGGTGACCCGTGCATCCGTCTCCGCCATGAGATCATCCAGAACCACCAAGGTGTCGGGTTCCAAATCGGCCAGGTTGGGTAGGCCTTCCATGAACGTGATGTGGGGCATTGCTGCATACGCTTCCTGCCATTCTCCGTAACACCACACGACTCGGGCAATGGGTGGAGTGATCATGCTGTCGGCGTGTTGAAGGAGCTTCCTGACGAAGTGCGTTTTGCCGGAGCCGGTCGGTCCTGCGATGACGCAGGTGAAGGGATGTTGCCACCGAGGGTCCATGGTTTGAGGTCTATCCGTTGTCGTGGTAACCCGCTCTTGTAAATTTCGTACGAGTGAACTGGAGTGGTGGTGGGTACAACGTCGGTCGTCGTTGTCTGTTCACGTTCAGAGATGGTGCTGGGAGTGGGTACAACGTGGGTGGTCGTCGTCGTTGTCGGTTCACTGTGAGGGATGAAATCCGGTGGGTCTTGAGACGTAGTAGGTGTACTTGGTGTAAGTGTAGAGCTCGACGTGGCTTGTACGCGGGGTGTGGTGGTAGTGGTGGTGACTGGGCTCGATACGACTGGTGCTCTCTGTAGACCCGTTTCACTGATGGCTGGTGTTCTCAGTTGGTTAAGTAACGCACTGACATAGGCTACGTCGTAAAACACACCTCCGTACAACACACTCAGCAGGGTTAGCAATAGCACCCCAAAGACCACTTGCGCTTTGCGCGTTTTGCGAGACGCTGTCTTCGGAGGCAGCTGCTGTTGGTCCATAACACTGGGGTCGGACGTGGAATGAAGGAGGACGGCAGTGGTGTCTGGCTTTATAGTCGTTTCACCTGGTTGGCAGCGACCCAGGAATTGAAGGAACTGGGCCAGCCTTGCCATTTTACGAAACGAAACAGTTTGCCACGTCGACGTTCCGTTTTCAAAATCTGCTCCACCGTGTAGTAGTCTTGCTGTGTTTTTACAACAGGCTGTAATTCCGTGTCGTAAAACGTCCACAGCAACGTTTCGCCTTGGAGATCTTCCAGTTCATAGACTCGCCGCTGTCGGGGTAGGCGCCGTTTAATCAGGAAGTGCTCATCGCTCCAGTTGGGCAAGTAACTTTCTCGAACTTGCCCTTGACTTTACTGATCCGTACAGGGTCCCCGACCTTGTACACCGCCTTCGTCGTTCGCTGCGATGGCCTGGGGTACAAGACACGCCGGACTTAGGCTTCATTGCGTTGGGTCACGGTAATGGGGGCTCTCTCTATACTCCGATGATAGGCTCGATTGTAACCACTCACAAGTTTCGGGAGAACATCGATGTACCGCCTTGTATTCTTATAGGTGAAATATTTATACATGCGGCCTTTGAATGTCCTGTTGAACCTCTCCACCACGGAAGCCTTGGTCTCGTTGTACGTATGGAAGAAAAACACCTTCTGTTTCTTGAGAAGGCTTGGAACGGTCTGTTGAGGAATTCCGTGCCTTCGTCGGTTTGCAAATACAAGGGTTTGCGCCCGGTCTTGAAGATGTCTTTGAACGCCGCTATGAGATTTGCCCCCGTTTTCGTCCGGATGGGTACCACCCACGCATACTTGGATAGGATATCGATGCACGTCAAGATATACCGATTCTCGTCGTTGTGTTTGGCAAAGGCGCTCATATCCACCAAATCCGCTTGCCACTGGGCATCTATTCCTCCCACGATGACCCGGTTCCGTAGAAAATGGCGACGGACAGATCGATGTAAGGTATAGGTGTTTTGTCTTCTTAACCAATCTCGGACTTGGGCACGTTGTACCCCCTGAGGTTTGGCCGCTCGATAGAGAGCCGACAATGCACTATAGGCTGCCGGACTGTCGGGACTGTAGTATAAGTTATCCAACACCTTCTCCCAGCGCTTCAGGGTGACAAAATGATGATGGACCCTGGCTCTATCGTTTATTTATAACGGGTATATCTTGGGCCTGAGTTTCTTTCTGATTTTCTTCGTGGACTTCCACAGTGGCCGTGGTCAATGACCAGTCCAACTCGTCTGATGACCGCTTGATAAGCACTTCATCCACATCCACCACGGCATCTTCCAATGCAGACCATAGATCAGGGTGAAGGGTAAAATGCACTGTGCCTCCATCTAGCCGAGCCAATTGAGCAAAGAAAGGGCCGCGTCGGATGTACACATCGTGACACAAGTGGATGAGGTCGCCGTCCAGTTCACCAGACAACGCCCGTTTGAATTTGGTCCAGCCCTCTCGGGACAGACGAATGTGAGCCGGGCACGGTTGTGTAGGGTCCGTGTCTCCCACCACCTCCTCCATGATATCGACCTTATCCGCATACACGTGCAGGAAAACCTCAGGGGTCAAGCTGAAATACGCCAGTACTATATGCTCCGTCATGGTCAGTACGTGAATGGTACCAGATTTCACTGTCTCTCGTATTTATAGGGAGAACCACGTGAGATCAAAGGATCAGGTGGTCATGTCATTGGGCTGACTGAGTCTAGCGGGGTAATCAATGGCATCGTCGTCGGGTTCATGTAGTTGTTCATGGGGTTCAGCCATTGGCCCCGCGGCTTCATCACGGATTTTTTCTTCTTCATCGTTCTGGCCCGTCATGTGTGTGTGGGTGGCTTCATGAGGTGACACTGTCATTCCAGCCTCTGCGCATTCTATACATATAGTATTTTCTCCATCCGCTTTTTTTTCATTAGGTTCATCTAGTGCGTGTTCGATAGCATGAGCCCTTGCCAATTGGTGGGGTGATCGATCGTCGGGTATAAATAACTGGTCCACCAGAGGGCCTATTTTCTCCAAGGCTGACCACAGAGAGGGAGTTAGGAGGAAACTTCGAGCCGGCTCTTGGTAGCGTCCCACCCGTGGGTAGGGCGCAGTATGGTATACGTAGTTGGCCTTGTCCAGGTGGATCAGGTGTCCGTCTAACTCTCCGCTCAACACCCGTTTAAACTTAGTCCACCCATCACGCTGTAGTGTCACCGTATTCGATAAAGTCTCAGGGGACGCCCTCCAATCCCCGCCACTATCTTCCACCAGAGTCACATAATCTTCATAAACGTATAATCCCACCTGGTAAGGTGTAAGGGGGAGGATGGCTCGTAGGACGGATGACATGCTTGGTCCAAATGTCGAACGGTGAATGACACACACTCTGTCTGACCCTGGTATTTATAGTGTCAATACCACAGCGCCAGAGTGAATAGGGCACAGACTAGTATGAGGCCAACCAGCCGGTGCTGGTTGCGGCGTGAGCGCTCGTGGTCCATAGCCCGAGCATCAAGGATGGCTGTCATCGTCCAGTAGTGGTGAGTGATGGCACGCCTCTCCATCGAGTGCACTCTGTGGAGGACCGCTTCTGTGAACTCGTTCAGGATCTGGCGTCGTCCCTCGTTGTCGTCGCCATCTGCAAACATGGACCGGACCACTGCTCGGTAACCCGTGAATGAATTCACCACGGTGGCATACTGTAAAATGCGAGTCGCATGGGGCTGGGTCTCCGCCATGGCTCTGTAGAAATGAAGGTGTGGGATCCAGAGGGACGTGTTTTATAGACCAGATGTAGCTCTACGGGTATAGTCCGTGATACGTACTATTCTGATGGGTTAGTCCAAAAAAGGGAGCAACAACAACAACACAGATTACAGATCAATCCTTTTATTATGCGTGAACAACATAGAAATGCATGTACTGACCTGTCTGTGGGAGGTTTCCCACAATGGCGTTCACCTTCGCGTCTTTTCGTGTACGTCCGTGTCTTTTCGTTAAAGTCCGTGTATCTTCGGTAAAGTCCGTAGGCATTGGGCAAGGAAGCTTTTTCCCGAGACCGAATCACCGCCAGACATGACTGCATCACCGCGGATGAATACATTCTTGCACTCACTCACACCTCGCAACATTGTCTCATTGGACATTGGACCGTCTGACCTGGAGGTGACCCTTTGACCTTTTGACCCGCGTCCGCGCGCGCACTGCCGGGGATGACGCGCACTTCCGGAGAACTCGCGCGCGCTCGCGCTGCGGGGCGCTGGGGCGGGGCGGGAAAACCCACCGGCGATTGAACATACGGACGTCTAAGAGGAAACATTAGGAACTCTTCTATGTTTGGATGTAGTTTTTAGTGAAAAACCCGGAAGTGACGTCATACAGGGTCCAGTTTTCGACACTGAGTGACCACATCCGACAAAATGGCCAGTTTTCGACACCGGATGTGCCGCCATCTTGAACATACGTGCCGCCATCTTGGATATGTCCCATAATGCACTGGGTCAAAATACTCGCTTCTGATTGGACGAGAGCTCTGGGACGGATTTGAAATACTCGCTTCTGATTGGACGAGACCTCCGTATTGCATCTGCGCATGCGCAGAATGATATTCCTACAGCACACCCAACCCATCAGATGCCCCTTCACGAATGCTTCACTTAGATACCTCACTCGACCCCATTGGTGCATTAGGGGCTCCCCTACATCCCAACACGGCTATTTTCATACACTTGGGCCACCGCGCATGCGCAGAATGCCGATAGTTCAACCCCACACCCAGCCCATCAGATGCCCCTTCACATAAGCTTCACTTTGATACCTCACTCGACCCCATTGGTCCATTAGGGGCTGCCCTAGCTCCCAACACGGCTATTTCCATACCCTTGGACCACCGCGCATGCGCAGAATGCCGATAGTTCAACCCCATATCCAGCCCATCAGATGCCCCTTCACGAATGCTTCACTTTGATACCTCACTCGACCCCATTGGTCCATTACGGGCTCCCCTAGCTCCAACACGGCTATTTCCATACCCTTGGGCCACCACGCATGCGCAGAATGCCGATAGTTCAACCCCACACCCAGTCCATCAGATGCCCCTTCACGAATGCTTCACTTTGATACCTCCTACGACTCCATTGGCCCATTAGGGACTCCCCTAGCTCCAAAACCGCTATTTCCATACCCTTGGGCCACCGCGCATGCGCAGAATGCCGATATTTCAACCCCACACCCAGCCCATCAGATGCCCCTTCACGAATGCTTCACATCGATACCTCACTCGACCCCACTGGACCAGTAGTCAATCTCCTAGCTCCAAAAAGGCTATTTTCATACCCTTTGGCCTCCGCGCATGCGCAGAATGCCGATAGTTCAACCCCGCGCCCAGCCCATCAGATGCCCCTTCACCTAACCTTCAATTTGATACCTCACTCGACCCCATCGGACCCTTAGGGGCTCCCCTAGCTCCAAAAAGGCTATTTTCATACCCTTCGGCCGCCGCGCATGCGCAGAATGACGATATTTCAACCCCACACCCAGCCCATTAGATGCTCCTTCACCTAACCTTCACTTTGATACCTCACTCGACCCCATCGAACCATTTTATCTAGGGACTACTTTTCTCCGCGGAAGCTTTTTCCCGAGACCGAATCACCGCCAAAACCACGGCCAAACCGCATCACCGCGCATGAATACATTTTTTTTTTTTTTTTTTTTGCCGGAACTTTTTTTTTTGCCCGAACATGCCCGAAAAATCGAACACACCCGAACACACCCGAACATCTCCGAACCACACCGAACACACCCGAACATCACCGAACCACGCCGCCATCTTGCTTTACAACAGGGACGACACCCACCCTCTTGCTTTACAACAGGGACGACACCTCAACCAATCAAATTCAACCTCACACTTACACCTCAACCAATCAAAAGCCTCGTTACAAAACCAACCAGTTGTGACGTCATAGTTACATCCGGGTGAAATGTGCGTAATTCTGCTCAGTATACACTACTTACATGTTATATATACTGGCTTGCCAATGTCCCATGGTCTAACGTCCCATGGTCTAACTATACTACGAAATTGAATTTTATTCACTAAATGTCATGGAATGAGTACAACTTTCCAATATTACCTGTCCTTCCAATTGATAAAATATATTATATATGCCTATGGTATATTTAATGTGAAATGAGCTATCCTCCTCATTACATAGTCAATATACAAGAAATCCCATATATTTTGCACATTTTCAAGGCAAAGGTGAGCCGAGATGCAGCTTATTTAGTCAGATATTGAATTTAATTGGTCTTATAGAAATGAAAGCAGTTAAGTTATCGGGAATCCTAGTCAACAAGGGCAGATCGAACAGCTGCCCATTGCAATTATTCACATGGCGAAGAGGGCAGACAAGGCCAAGTTTCTGCTCACCATTTTGACCAAACATCTGATTGGCTGACTTGATACTCACATTTGTGTACATGCCTTGTTAAATACTGGAGTTGTCTCATTGTAAATATTCCTGATGATGGCATAAATATATGTTGAAATATTGAATCACAAGATGTCTTTTCTAAGTATATTCGCAGTTACTTTCCTCCTATATTAAACTTGTTGACTGCATAAATTCCATGATGGGAGTATAAGAACTGCCTAAATAATTTGCCCTTTAACACTGCGTGACTGAGAAATGACATCTACGGCACGTGCCAGTGTAGTAAAGATAAGACTAAAGGTAACGGGAGGGTTTGTGTGACATCAGTGGGTTTGGAGTAAAACGTATCACAGCTCATTAGCATGTTTAAATAGGATATATTATTAGTTATTCAGGTTTCCCCCCGGGTGTATGGAAAGTTACCACCCTCCCTGAAACTCATACACCCTGAGGCGTCAGCCGAAGGGTGTTGAAGTTTCAGGGACGGTCGTAACTTTCCATACACCGGGGGAAGACCTGAATAACGAATTTATTCCCTCAAGCCTTTTTATCTTATAGCAAAAATATTGAAAAAGATTTATCATTTAGAACCAAAGGTACAACGGACAAATTCAGCGGGTCATTTCAATTACGAAACTGTCCGCATTTTGCTACTGTGCTGCGCGAGTCGCGCCACAACACTACAGTCCATTTCGATAAGTTTCGTTCTGAAAACGACCTTTATATTTGGAACAAATGACAGTTTTTGGTGAGTTATATGTCGGACACTTCAGTGAAAATGATGCACTATGACGGTATTCCATTAAATTTTGACGAGTGGACGAAAGTTATTCCATATATATTGAGATATGGTCAGCTGAACTATCGAAGCGAGAGCGGCGGTTCCAATCGCACGTGAGTTGTCTTTTATATACCGCGAGTAGCAAGACATCACTCGGGGTGTATGGGTTTACGACCCGACCTTTTAACCAATCACAATCCAGATATTGAATACAAATTTGCTTGTGGGGTAATAAATATTTCACAGTAAATTGTAGGGTTTTGATTGGTTAATTACCATAGCGCATTAGACCGTATTGCAATTCTTCGTTAGCCACCGTTGGCATACCAATTCAGAATTCTCGTATACCAATGCTGTCAAGGACGCGCGTGCCCATATACCAACGCAGTCAAGGACGCGCGTGCAACACCTGCAGACAAAGCCTGTTTCAGGCGAATTTGTCTGCGCGAGTTTGTATGGGCGAGTTCCGCCACTGGAACAAGTTGTGCGAGGCAAATTGCGTATTTGCGGATGAAGATAAGAAATAAATTATCATCCAAAGCTTTATTTGCCACATAAACAGGAACGCGTCAGAGTGTCAGCTAAGTATTTCATCCAGTTTATTGTTCATCGCGGAACAGATCGAAAAGAGATGGAAGCTGCCTGTCCGACTCACGATGTCTTACGTTGTTCAACGTTGAGTGTTGTATGCCTGTTTTTCTTTCGAGTTGTTGATATATGTTAAACCAACAAGGAAAATAGCTCTTCAATGTGATAAATTCGTTATACCAGTGTCTTGCGTTGGTATACACGCTGATATTTCGTCTCGAAGATAAATATTTTCACTCGCCCTTCGGGCTCGTCAAAATATTTATCTTCTCGACGAAATATCAGCCTGTATACCAACGCAAGACACTGGTATAACTTATAATCTTCCTTGTCATAGAAATACCGGTATGATTTTGGTTAACGCAATCATGTTTGCCATGATGGAAAATCCCTATTTTATCCGCTTGTTATAAAACTTGTCATGTCATGAAATCAAGCATCAACAGAATGACAGAATAATATGTAGCCTATTTGTTGGTAATTCTTTTCTTTTATCAATCGACAGACAGAAATGCGCAAAATCCGAGTATCTGTGACATGTGCGTTTTTGTTTTACTTCTTAATAATTAAGTTAATATATATAAGTCAAAGGTGTCTGATATTCATGCTAGGATATCGCAAACATATTTAATATTGTTTTAGAATCGTACGTGATTGCGTTCACGTGTAGAAGCTCCGAGTTCTGATACCAATGTTAGATGAAGAGTGTTTCATTAAGTACCTTCCCTGAATCTGAATATGATGGCGTATAGTAGCATTTGCTAGAAACTGTATTGAACGTGGCGATTTTAAAACCAATCTCAAAAATGAAGCGCCTTCACCCAAAGTTTTTCAGATTTAGTGATAAATATCACAGATGACAACAAAGTACGATCATAGAGTGCAAGATCTTTGGCGCCACGTTTCGAAACTTTTGTCTAATTTTGCATAACCCAGTGCTAGGGCCGTCTAAACGCCATGTGATTTACATATAAATGTTTTTTTAGATGAATATTACAATCATAGCGTGACCGAGATATAAAATTGAACAAAACGCCCTGGATATTGGTGATCTTTATATTGGTGACCTGGATACCGATAACTTGGATACCGATAACTTGGATATTGATGACATGGATATTGTTGACCTGGATATTGATGACCTGGATATTATCTAGATATTGAAGACCTGGATATTGATGACATGGATATTGATTATCTGGATATTGTTGATATTGGCTGCCCATCTCGGTACATGAAAAATTCATTATGGTGTTTGATACAGATAGAATTAAAAAGGTATTAAAACGAAATGGGTTATACAAATCATGGAGAAAGGGGGATCGTTTTGTAGATTTCATTTTATTAAACCCGTAAGGAAGATACTGTTCACCTTTCGCAACCCCCAACGTAAACGGCCAATTAAGAGACAAGACTTTAGTTATCCCATGATGCGCATGCCGTTCTAATATATCAGAACGATGCAGCTTTTATTCACTACAGACTGAGATACCGAGTTGTAGACATACTTCAATGATTATACAACAACGTGGTCGGCAAACAACAGGGCCGGTCGTGTTAAAGAATACTTCATGTGTGATTGTTTCACAATCATATATGAGGATGTCGTAATAACAGATCCGGCAGGTGGGTAACGGACTTATACTGATGATTAATATATTTGTGTGCACACATAAGTTCCCCGCCAGTGAAAACATTGTGTCCAGAGCGGTATGGTACCATAGCGGTGACTGCGTCTTCACCGTAACGATACCATAGTGATACCAGAGCGGACACACAACCAACGATGGCTCGCTCTGGTATCGCAATGATACCGTTACGGTGAACACGTAGTCACTGTTATAGTACCATACCACTCTAGTGTTTACCGGCGAGGAAATTAGGTGTGTACGTTATTGGTTCCTGCCTATCCATATTGCATCGACCCACAACAAATTAATGCCACATACCATGACTGCAAAAACATGCCAAACAAATATATATGACTCCATTTTAAGATTCTCAAAGCACAAAGCACAAGATCATCATGTTTCTTAACATGTGTATAAATACGCTAACCCCATGCGAAGTGCAGTTTGAACTTGTATGGTTTGTATTTCCTAAAAGAAGAACGTAAAACAATATCAAGATGTCTTTCTGTTGTCATTGAAAATTGTTGACCGATTCTCTATTGCTGTGAATTGCTGTGTTTTCTTTTGTATTTTAAATTGATGCTATCTGTCGTACGAAAAGGAGGGAGAGAGAATTAAACTTTAACGTCGCGTTCAGCAATATTTCATTTCAGCTATATAGCGACGATCAAACAAAATTCTAAGTATTCCAAAAAAAAACCAAGTCAATAAGAGGGATGCGGTCAAGATTTTCAATGATGACATCGTCATTTTTTTATGTACAATTGTGATCAGCGACCGGTATATTTACATCCAAATAAGTTCCATATAGCTGTCTAAAGTACATTGTATCATGGGTGCCAGACCCAGCAATCCAGAAGTAATCAACACAGCACATTAAAAACATGTACATACATTAAATTTATACAGCAAACCAATTTCTCTCAAAGAACCTAAAATACAATCTTCTTTTACCCGAATAAAAAAGATCTTCTAAAGTAGCTGCTCGATAAATCTTAAAATGTATAGAGGTTTTCCATTATTGACGAGGAAATTCTTTTGTGGACGATGGCTGAATATAGAATGTCTGGTGCCCATGAGATACACTGTACTTTAGATAGCTACATTGAAATTATTTTGATGTAAATATACCCGTCGCTGATCACAATTGTACATAAAAAAAATGACGATGTCATCATTGAAAATGTTGACCGCATCCCTCTTGCAGGAGAGAGAGAGAGAGAGAGAATTAAGCAATATTTCCTCCATATAGCGACGATCAAACACAATTCTAAGTATTCCAACAAACACAAGTCAACAACCCAGCAATCCAGAAGTAATTAACACAACACACCAAAAAAAAACATGCATACATTAAAACTTATGCAACAAACCGATTTCTCTCAAATAATCTAAGGTGTACATACATTAAAATTTATACAGCAAACCGATTTCTTTCAAATAACCTAAAATACAGTCTTCTTTTACCCGACTGCAAAGATCTTCTAAAGTAGCTGCTTGATAAAAAGAATCTCTTACAATCTTAAAATCCACACAGTCGATCAGACTATGTTTCACTGTGAGATTTTCGCGGCATGGAATACACCTTAGGGCTGGTTCCTTTTTAAGTAAATGCTCTTGAATTAATCGGTTATGGCCGATTCTACATCGGGAAAAAAGCAATTCAGACCTGATGGGATATATGCTGTTGTCACTCTTCTGAGGTAAAGGAAATCCACACTGAACACACTACACCATGCTATGAGTCTGATCCTTGAGCAGAGTGGTGTCACAGATGAGATATAACAGACAATGTATTACTCTCACACATTAGATTGTTTCTCTCAGTTTATTTTTCTGTTGTATTTGTCTTACATCAGTAAACATGAATGGGCTCACTCTGGCGTTGAATGTATGTGGATATTGAAAAACTCAAAATGTCTTACGGAAGAACTTGATGCTAAAGGTCACATACCGTACAGACATGTATCCACATGGGATTTCTCGACTCTCTGTACTACAATCCCTCATCAGGACCTTATTGACCGTCTAAGTTCATTAATAGTATTTGTGTTCGAGAAAACTGATCGTAGATATATTAATGTCGGAAGCCGTAAAGCATTCTTTAGCTCGACTACATACAAGAGATATCATTCATGGGATGTTTCTTTGTTTATAGAGTTGCTTGAATTTCTCATTAAAAATATCTATGTGAAATTTGGCAACACAATATATCAGCAGCATATAGGTATTCCAATGGGTACTAATTGTGCACCCCTGTTGGCTGACCTGTATCTGTTCTCTTATGAATATGACTATATGCAGGCGCTTTCAAAAACCGATCCATTCAAAACCCGTTCCTTCTCATTCACCAAATGCTATATAGACGATCTTCTCGCTGTGGATAATCGCTATATAAATGACGCAGTGAAGGATATATATCCACCTTCACTGGATTTGAAGGAAACTACAGAGAGCCCTACAGGCACATCATATTTAGATCTATATCTCTATAAAAATGAAGCGGGCATTCTCTCTCGTCGACTTTATGACAAAAGAGATGATTACAATTTCGACATCGTAAACTATCCCTTTCTGGACAGTAATATTCCAATGGGACCTGCATATGGCGTATACATATCTCGCTTAGTAGCATTTGCTAGATCCTGTGTTAATTGTGACGATTTTAATCAACGTCACAAAACATTGGTACAGAAACTTATAAAACAGGGCTATTCCATCAAGCGCCTACACTCAAAGTTTCTCAGATCAGGCGCTACATATCGCATGCTGATAGCAAAATACGAGCGTAGCGTGCAAGATCTATGGCACTACGTTTCGTAACTTGTGTCTAATTCCGCTTAACCCGGGACTAGCGGCCGTATGAACCCATGTACTTCAAGATCCTCATGGTACTCATATGAACAGGCACAATCAAAGCGTGACTGAGATACATCATTCTTTAGATGACGACTTTACAACGAATATTATGGATTAAGAATACTGAGCAGCGATACGGATTTTATATTTTTGGAACATCATGATGTCTTGCTGGCATCATTGAAAACTGTTGACCGCTTCTCTCTTGCAGGAAACTGAAACTGTTATATGGAATATGGAATAGGTCTTTGGATTATGGACGCGAATATTCTCTAATGGACGACCGCTGGATTATGAATGACGGACTAGACGCTTGTAACTGACGTGATATACATGTGATTGTTGTTTTCAGGTTAATTGTTAGTTTATGTTGTTGTTGTAAAGACGTAGCTATGAAATTTAAAGTGCTTCATTGGATTGAAATAAACAAAAATTAGCTGAAGTTTTACAATCCATACATCCATGCTAACACTGGGGTAACTGCATACATTCCGTATAATCGTACAATCAACTATCATATTGGGAGGGGGATAACTTATTCCAATGTATGATTGTTTGCTTCAATATATTATAGGATCCTATAAGATTTTGGCCCAAAATCCTATAAGATTTTTTTATAGGATCCTATAAGATTAAATCCTACAGGATTTTTATTAGGATCCTATGGGATTTAGTTATGGAATAGACGATTTCTCTGTCAACGTTCTATGAGAACATTTGGATGAATGATATAGGTAATCTTTTATGGTAAATCCACAAAATACAAAATGCCCCTGTATTGTAAATACATGTACATCAGAAAATGTATTAGCGTAAACGTTGCTTGTTTTGAGTGTAGCACAGATATGTTACAGGGAAAGATATTCTGGTGAATTTACTAATGCAGTTTCCTGTAGAGTTTCTGCTCTCAATTCATTTTAGATTTCATGGCATCCCGAATGGCCTTCTCGGAACCGGGAAAGTTCTTCTGGCAGTCGTCTGGAAGAGAATGAAACAATTTGCAGTTAGCCGCTGTGAGAAATAATAGCAATCCATGAATGGGGCTAGATTGAAAATATTCCGTACAAAGATCAGTACTTTTTTTTCTTTAGCTTTGAAAAAGTTGAAAGTATCTCCAACGAAACGTCAGCTCCACAGCAATAAAGAAGTTGTTATCCATAGAATAGCCTTGTGTTACCAGTATAGGAGTTGTCAGAGCATTTCCATCATAGCTCTCTAGATTTGTATCTAATACCGCTTATGCCGGAGCTAGGGGCCGTGTGGTCATATCACCCATGTTGCCACATGAACAGGTACAATAAAAGCGTACCTGAGATACAACACATATCACGAATCGTTAGATTCTTGGTATGTGCTTTAGAATAGGTTTACCAGAAGTCTATTCTGTGAGGTCATATGACGCAGTCAGTATGTCGGCACCTCTTCCCACTTCCCTTATATGTGTTGTAATCAGTACTTTTATTTCTAGCAATTAGAATACTTCACAAATTCAATCCAAATTATTTTTAAAATTGATGAAGTTTAAAACTTTGGTATGGAAATATTCTCTAATCTTCTGGAAGGAACAAAAACCAATAAATTTTATACATCAGTAAACAGTTCAAAACAAGATAATTTATTTAGAGCTACCATCCCCCAACCAGTTAAATCCCACTGTTTTGACATGAACAGGACGTATACAAGCAGTTTTGTGATAAAAATATCTCACCCTCAGGGGATTTCCTCCAGGGGTGCATGCCAATCTTCATATGAGGTCCCCAAGCCTGGAGGTTCCAAGCTGACAATTCACACAATAATGACAATGGCAACCCACACCGCCTTGACGAACCTAGGTAGATCTGAATGTGATATTGAGACAGAGATATGGATATTTCTCTGTTAAGGCCATGATATATGACCCACTAAATTTGACTGCAATTATAAGATGAAAGACACCAGTGAAAGATACCCATCGTGCTAAGAGTGGATTTACAGAAAAACAACAATAAGGTGATGTACATTATTACAACCAAACCATATACATGTAGCAATATTTATTGAGGCCAATATTAACTTTTTAATATGCCAAGTATGTCAAGGGAAACTTGATAATAATAGCTGGTGGGTCCACACCAAAAGAGCCCCACTGCTCAGCTCAGTTCTTTGCTTATTAAGTTATGAAAAAAAGAAAAACTATAGTTATATTTAGTGAAATATTTGTCGAGAGACATGTACAGAGGGCGGGTCTTGGGGACTAAAAGCCCACCAGCAGAACAACAACAGTACATTTACATGTCAGGTAATGAGATTTTGCTTGATTTATTAGCATTAGGCCAATTATAGTTGATCAATATTTGGATTCCCCATGATTTATTTGGTTATCTACAATATAAAGGTTTTCTAACATCAATATTTTTTATTTATGGATTAAAATATATATGTTCCTATATGTTAATTGTGTACAAACGTCATGAAATAAAGTGGTATCTATACTGTTAGACTTGAATTTCTGATTACATGTCACATCACTCCCTTCTGGAAGACGCCCTTGACGCTCACATCATGGCTATGTGTCAGAAGCATTTCGACATGGAAGAAAGCTACAGTTTGCCCAAACAAAATTCACATTCACCTCTGCTTCTAACATATGAACAGCAGTACTCCTGGCTAGAGCAACAGATAAAAGCTACAGATACACGTCCTAGATCCACAGTACTCCTGGAGTATATCAGACAGGTGGAAGAAACCGAACAACTCATCAGCAGTATGAGAGCTCACAGAGGTTATAAATGTGTCCATTGTCAGAAAAAATTACAACAAACATGGAGGATGGAAAAAGACCATCTCACACTCAAACATGGATTACAAGCGTCTAGTCCGTCACTTGCGACGTTGGGACTTGAGGCGCAAGTCCCAACAGATCAACATGTAATCACATCGGTACAGCACGAAACAGCCATGTACCTGGCTCTGCTAGTGCGATGTACGTACCGAGCATTGGAGTATGGTGATGGCAAGGGGTTACAGTGCAACGCCAAGTTTGAATAACTCATTGCTGGAGTCTGTGGACCCACAAAATACAAAACCTGGCTATGGCGGATGATCGCGTATGCCCGGTGTATACTGTCAGGAAGGGACACACACGAGTGGATAATCGCTGTGGATAATCGCTATATAAATGACGCAGTGAAGGATATATATCCACCTTCACTGGATTTGAAGGAAACTACAGATAGCCCTACAGGCACATCTTATTTAGATCTCTACCTCTATAAAAATGAAGCGGGCATTCTCTCTCGTCGACTTTATGACAAAGAGATGATTACAATTTCGACATCGTAAACTATCCCTTTCTGGATAGTAATATTCCAGTGGGACCTGCATATGGCGTATACATATCTCGCTTAGTAGCATTTGCTAGATCCTGTGTTAAATGTGATGATTTTAACCAACGTCACAAAACATTGTTGCAGAAACTTATAAAACGGGGCTATTCCACCAAGCGCCTCCACTCAAAGTTTCTCAAATTTGGCGATACATATCGCATGCTGATAACAAAATACGAACGTAGCGTGCAAGATCTATGGCGCTACGTTTCGTAACTTGTGTCTAATTCCGCTTAACCCGGGGCTAGGGGCCGTATGAACCTATGTACTTCAAGATCCTCATGGTACTCATATGAACAGTCACAATCAAAAGCGTGACTGAGATACATCATTCTTTAGATGACGACTTTACAACGAATATTATGGATTAAGAATGCTGATCAGCGATACGGATTTGATATTTTTGGAAGATCATGATGTCTTGCCGGCATCATTGAAAACTGTTGACCGCTTCTCTCTTGCAGGAAACAAGCCTATGTTTATGTATACTTTTGTCTTTTGAATTTGGTGCTAATACTGTTATATGGAAATGGAATAGGTCTTTGGATTATGGACGCGGATATTCTCTAATGGACGACGGCTGGATTATGAATGACGGACTAGACGCTTGTAATTTGGAACATCAGTGCAAACATCACAGGCGGCCTTGGTCAAAATGGTCCGAATGACAATCTTGTGGAAATGGTGAAGACATTACAAAAGAAACTGAAGCAGCAGGCAGCCAATGTCACATTTGAATCCGTACAAATGACATGAAAGTGCTTTAATGCAATGGACTCCATTTGTGACACAATGAGGAAGGAGTGTGAGAAGAAACACCATGATGGGAAGCACACCAAACCTGGGAAAGCAACAGACTTGGCCCTGATAACCAGGGACATTTTGGATTCCTTGGGCCTTTTCACCTGCATAAAGACTCAGACAATAGCTTCCTACATGAAGTATCTACCAAACTGTGAATACATATAGTTTGAACTAGTTCGGACTGCCATCAAGTGTCTGCCTAAAAACTAATATACAGTTTGCTCTCGTATCGTCTTGTGGATCTGTCATCGCTGATGTCATCAGTGTCACAAGTAAACTATATTTTGCTGGTGTTCACTGCCCGCGGGCATGGGGTGCAACTGGGTACTCTCATTTACCCCGAGGATGCAGCTCAAGTGGTTGGATTCTTATACTCATGGGAGATATAAATGTATGAAGGTGTGGGAAATCTTATATATATATATATATATATATATATATAACAGTACAGATAGATACAGCATTCTATCATATTAATCCGACTTTTGTCACAATGTTACCGGACTTGGGAATGCAGACTATCGATTTCCCACACCTGTGTTGTGTATAGTTTTTCGTTTGTTTTTAAGACTCTATCAACTTATTGCTTAAATGTGGTATGAACTCAGAACTGTTTGTGCGTAATTCGAGTCGATATTCCATAGCCTCCTAAAGCCTATACTACATGATAATAATATTTGAGTGTACTTGAAAAGAACACAGTCCTTCAAATAACATAAATTCATACATGTATACAGGTATATTTCAAGTTCGTTTTACATAGGTGTTCTAGGGTTTCACTGTATTACGAGACTTGTGGTTAGATTTATTATTTTACTTGAAGTGTAAAACTTCTCGTATTTTTGCCACATGCCCAAAATGGATGCGTCAATTAGTGCTGCGCCGAAGTTTAACTGTTTTATATCTGAACTTTTATTTAGGACATAATTGATAGATGTTCTGTCCTTCGAAGTACCAATATATATTCGACATGAATCGGGCCATTGTACAATGCTGTACATGCATAATTTATTGTTAATGCATCCACCTTTATATACCCAATGATGTATTTGTTTTGTATCGCTACCAGAGATTGGTATTAAGGTTTGGTATCATTCCCCTATCAAGCATTTTCGAAACCGAATTATTTTGAGAACCTCTATATGTAGACCAAGATTTAAGGTTAATTGTACATGTAACTTTAGTGTTAGTATTTTGAATCTTGGTTGCAACACTGGTGAATTTTCATTGATAGTCAAGAGTTGTTTATTTTTTGTTAATCTTCCAGATATTCTCCTCGAACATGTAGTAATCCATTATCTCTCAGTTGGGAAAGTCGTACAATTTTCAAGGGCCGAACTGATGATAGTTTTCGTAATTTTTATGTTTGAAGTGTGGGTGGTTTGTCAATTAATTTTAGGTCCAGTTTCCTACATAACTTTAATAAGTCATTCCTTTTTATACACCATTTTATAGCCGAAAATTCTTTTGTTCATATACAGTTATTGACAATCACCTCAATCTTTATTATGACCAGAGCAGTCATAGGCATAGTGCATCACCGCCATCTGAGTGCCTCACAAGGAAACTCTTTTCGGCGCGTTGAGCCGGGGTCGTGGGTTCAAATCCCACTGACGACCAATTATTCCTTCTCTCTCAAAAATCACTTCATATGTATATATGCATAGTGGCGGGCTAAACGCCATACCAAATATCATTTCTTCATTATAAAGCCAGTTGCGCACAATGCAACACCGAGAGAGAAGGTTGGTCATCACAGGGACAATCCACGGATGTAATACCCATGGGCCATCATGGCTCAGTCCGTAGAGCATCAGCGCGTTAAGCCGGGGTCGTGGGTTCGAATCCCGCAGACGATCAATTCATTCTTTCGCTCTCAAAAGTGATTTCATTATGTATATATGCTTAGTGGCGGGCTGCATGCCATACCAAATATCATTTCTTCACAATTTTCTGTGTCGTGTAACATTTCGGAAGTGTGTGACAAACAGAGGTCCACACACACACGCGCACACTTCCTCAAGGTAGGGTGGATGGAGGGTATCTGGCTCCATGCAGCTTCAAAGACTTCTTCTTTGAAGTAGCAGGAATACAACTTGGCTGGGTGGTGCTTAGTTGGTTCGTCGCGATACAGCTTAAATATTGTTGAAAGCGACGTTAAATTCTATTCACTCATTCGCTCGCTCACACTTCCTCAATCTGTCCCATATCCTCGTTCTCTTCCGGAGATCGGGAGGTATACAGCCACAGACTGGTGATAGGTATTGAAACGACCGGGAAAATATCTGGCGACAGTTAACCGTGTAATATCCCATGCCAATACCAGTAGAATATGTTCATGATGTTGAACGAATGGAAAATTCAGGATGGAGTGTTCCTGACCTCTAGTTTTATGTTCTAAAAGAAAACCCAGGTTATATGGTGTGGCGTGTTATTTATGGTGGCGAATATTAGGGAATACATTGTTATCGAGATCTGCTCATGCGGTCAACTACATATCGAGCGAGTCCTTTTTAATTGCTCTGTTATTTATATAACATTTTCAAATGCCTCTGGTATTTGGGTTGGCTTGGAATCAGTCAAATGCCTATTTTCGAACAATGTTCAAATTTTTCCAAGCTAAAACCTCGTCGAAGTCTTCCATGCACCCCGCGCAGTCTTGTCACAGTTGCTCTTAAAACAACGGGACTGTACCGTTAACTACAGGCATCGAAGCAATCCCTATTTTAGATATGCCCCGAAAAAAATTCGACGAAGCCAGATTTTCCAAGTAACAAACGAAGCTAAGTTTTACATTAGGCGCTAAGGTGGTCCTCTCACCCACCCCACCCAACTCGTTTGAAACTAAAAAACCTTTTGGATTGAAATACTGATCTATTTCAAATATGAAAATCATGGAACCTGACAACAGTTCTGAAATCAAACACGTTTATTGTTTTAAATTACAAGCGTCTAGTCCGTCATTCATAATCCAGCTGTCGTCCATTAGAGAATATCCGCGTCCATAATCCAAAGACCTATTCCATTTTCCACATAACAGTATTAGTACCAAATTCAAAAAGACAATCATAGTATACATAAACATAGGCTTGTTTCCTGCAAGAGAGAAGCGGTCAACAGTTTTCAATGATGCCGGCAAGACATCATGAAGTTCCAAAAATATCAAATCCGTATCGCTGATCAGTATTGGAGTGGAGTCCAAGCTCCACTCCAATCGACTGGAGTCCTTTTGAACAAAACAATTTTGAGTTGAGAACAGGGACAATACAATTGGTTATGAAGGCATTAACAAGAGTAAATCCTGATGGCGTATCGTTCCAGGCCGGGGTAGTAAGTACCGTTTTCATAACCCCTGCTGTTTTGTGCGGGAACTGGCTAGTGACGTCAAGTGGGGTAAGCTCCAGCTACTGACACATGTAAACTCAATGCAAGCTGCACACATATCAGAATATAATCAAGAAAATCTCTGTCAATATCTATTTGATTTTCATTCAGTTTAGGGATTATGAAACCTGATATATCCTTTGAAATATTTACCAAGAAGATGGTGTCAATTCGGCGAAAATCCTTGCGATATACTCACGCTCGTTTTTTTTTATCATTTTCCGTAAAAGCGCCTCCATAAAATAAAAATCCAAGTCTGTATTTCTCGTCGAGAGTATTATAGGATTATGAATATAAAAATCTCATTTCTGTATCTTCGGCCGTTTTCTTGTAACGTTTAAAACAAAACGTGTAAACAAAAGTTCCGGGAGCCGAGCGAAACATTCTGGGATAGGCCGACAGATACTGACACGTTAAAAGCTGCTCACACGTGATGCACATGTAAATTAGAATATGATGCAGCAAAACCCCAACACATATGGCGAGCATTCATGTTTTTTCCTAATATAGACCGTAAATAGAACTTAAACATGTTGCAGGGACTAAGGAAAATTAATGGATATTTTAGAAAATATAGGCCGCAGAAAATTGTATGGAATAGCTCCATCAAGTCAACTAATGGAACGCGTTGAACTATGTGACCGTTAGATAGGAAAACGGCCCAAACAGGGAAAATATTAGATAAAGTTCTTATTCAAATCTGTTAGGCCTGACGTCGACTAAGCGCTTCATTCTCCACCATGTTAACAAAAGTAACAACTATAATCACAGTGCTTTGTCCCAGAGATAATCTGCTCCAGTTCATGTAGTGAAATTACCCCTGTCACATTCTGCATGATATTAGGGTGTTTACATCACGTGACTTTAAGCAGGGGACATGCCGCGAACGACGACATTTCACAGTCAGTGCAATACAAAGGCGAAGTTTGCAGTGTTCGTCATATAAAAAGCACACAATAATTATATCAATATAAAGCTTATTCATTCGTTTTTTTATGTGCGAAGTTTAGTGAAAATGTAAGGGTTATTGATTCTGAATAGACGATTTAATCTCGGAAGGTCGAGGCGAAAACAGCGCTCGCCACGATGGCACATGGATTTTTGTGATTTTCGCGAAATCGGACATGAATTATATCATAAAACCCGGCTGCCAGAACTTACAGGCAGACATGAAATGTTGTTCTAATCAGAATCAGTAGGTCCCAAATAGACTGAAACCGAATGTGTAAATTTTTAAATTGCATTTTAAAGAAAATATCCGCATTTGACTGAAATTTTCGAAAAAAAACACACAAAAACGTTGGATTTTACGCTGTAAATCAATAAAATCGAGTTGTATAAATTTGCACAAATAGATGTGAATCACGGAAGTATGTACGAAGAAAAATAGGTAACTTACTATGCTTATCCATCTGCAAAACCGAGCCGGCTTTTTAATCGAAAACTGGCACCACATTTCAAAAACGACAGTGTGACGCAGGTTTGTTGCAGCGCGCATTCAAGTGAAAGTTTGAACACGACGGATTTTATAGATTGAAAATATCGCTGGGCACCGTCACTGTTCTGTATGACAGACATGTATAATGACTGAATTTATAAACAACATATCCCATATTCATGACATCCGTTTGATTGAAGTTTGTAGATAGATATTAACGAAATAAACGGTTTTTTGATGGCAAAATTTGCGAGAAAAACACTTTGAACGGCAACTTGGCGCAATTTGGACCCATAAAATTCACTTCCAGAGAAACGAATGATACAGATTCGAAAAATTCAGTTATTTTCGAGTGAAATGGGTACTTGACTGTACCTGATTTCATCCATGATAGACTGGGTCTTTAATTTCCGAAAAGTGTACTCTCGACCAACGTCGTCAAAACAAGCAGGTTTGTTGCAGCGAGCATGAACTTTGAACACCACGTGGTCAAGCACATATCACATGTCAAGGTCACTCTACACCAACGTGATAACGTGCACTTTCTGATTTAAAATAATAGGCAAGTATACTCAAAGGATATCCATTATCTCCTTGCAATTTCCATAAAATCTCTAAAAAAAAGACTGAAATCATTGCCACAGACAGCAATGCGTTCCCGCTCGTAGCTTAAGTAGGCCTACGGCTGCCATAAGATTAACATTAGGAAAATACAGATAGCATAGGGCCTAAAAAAAAGAAAAAAAAGAAACACCGATGTCTGATTTTTAGATATAATGCCTAGTTCACAAAACATACTGAAATTTTCGAAGTACAAAAATCAATATTAAGAAAAACGAGCGGCAGGCAATATAGCAATACCTATCCTAGCACGAAAGAAATATAATAACATGTGCTTTAAAGTGAAAATATAGGCATTTCCACTGATTCCACTGTTTCAACGTAAGTTTAGTGCCATACTTGTATTTACCAAGGAAGAAATGAGTCTGAATTCAGTCTACTTTTCTGGTCTTTTTTTTGTAAACTTTTGTTCCGTGTGGAACGGTGGAACGGGGGGGGGTATATTTTCAGCAAAAACAAAAAACAAAAAACAAAAAAAAACCCCTGAACTCTGTTCTGAATAAGTACAACAAACCGGTGTTAGTGACATGGTGAAGCCTTAATGAACATTTCCATTGAAATTATATATTTAAATTATTTATGCTTTCGAACATCGATCATTTGTTTGATGGCGAATAAAAACAATGTGGCGAGAAACAACAAAACCGGTGAAACAAATTGACTTTACACAGGCGAAGAGTATTTGTTTTATTACCGCCTACAAAACATTTTCGGTCATCTAAAACCCCTGGAACTTCCGGGGTCTAGGCGGCCCCTGGACCTCTCACCTATATTGGTGCTGTGATAGAGGCCCCTCAAGTCACCAATTGCTTCCATCGTGCCTGGATCAAGCCTCTGAACCTGAGCCTATGTTGTCATTTCACATTGCTGTTGTATCACTTGCTGCTGTGTATTCTACCACTCTTTGGTATTTCAATTTCGAATCAACATAAAACAGCTTAATTCTAGCATCGGGAAATGGTGTCACTGGCACGATATTGTTTTTATCTGCTTGAAGTTTGTGACCACTATTTCCTTTAATTGGAGAACACAATCGATGCGACGTTTTCTGGGCCACTATAAACCCGGTGTAGGCCTACTAAATTAATATAAATAGATTTATTATTTACTAAGTTATATATAAGGAATCAGAATTAACATTTATACAAAACGATAATTAATATTTCATCATCTTCCAGTAGATTCATATTAATATTAATAGCCGTGGTTAAGATATTGAGCAGTTTTCCATTCTTCAGGGGAGCATACTATTTATGGTATAAAAATGATGGCGTCCTGGGCGGCACCAACATACCCCTTGTCAAATAGGAATGTATATGAACATTAGATTCACGAAGTGCGAAAATGCAGTTTTACCTATTTCTTTCAAAGTACATTTGGTGCTATAATTGTCAAACAAAATAGTTTTTCGATTATTGATGTGGAAATTCTAATATGGACGATGGCTGAATATTGACTGTCGGATTTGACACTTGCTAAGTCAATCAAGACTATGGAGAGGACCTCAAGAGGAACAGAACTCTGGAACAAGCAGATCTGAATTAAACATACGGTACTAGAAACTACAAGACGATTGGCGAAGTAAATGTGCAGTTATATGTTATTCATGACCAGTTGACCGCGACAAAAAGGAACATCAATAAGCAACTGAAGTGAATAAGAGACTCGGCAATCAGCCAGCAGTTTGAACGAGAGATCCTGAAGGATCTTGGCGCCCACCATTGTCCGATAATTGTAAGCTAATGACAAGAGGATCTTTTTGTCCATTGTTACTAGGAACAAGCGATTGATTTGTAATTTTGTTCACAGAATTTCGAATCTGAGCGAAAAAGATCGAAAAAGGGACACTGGAAAACACCAAGATATCTTTCTAAGTTTCAGGAGTTTCAAGATTTCTAGAAACTGTACTTATGTCGGCTGTTATAGTACAAGACTACAAGTTAGTCTGAACGTGAATGTACAGAGGATCCTCCGTCTTCGTTTTGTAGTATTTTTTATTTTTTTTTTTTTATTTTTGCACGTGTCATCATTGGGTACTGAAAGCGAAGACAAATATCTCTTTGACACTTTGGCATGAGCTATGAAACATACTTAAGATTTTATAAATAGGAACGAATGCTAATTCTGTTCTGTTTACTGGGCTAGTTTGAGACATATCTTTTAAGATATCATGCTCGAAAATAGTAAGATGATACAATACTTAATACTGAAGGGATCCGGTCCGCGCAGTAAATTTGAAACTTCGAAAGTGTCTGAATCCTGATTATCTACCTTGGATCGAAACATGCAGTAGTCTACAATTGTCGAGTTGTGACATTGTGTCACAAGAGTGACGTCCCTTCATGTAGCCGACCCCCGGCAGACGAAACGGTGGGGCAGTTCACATGCAAACTGCATGGACTAAAGAAAACTCGAAGAAATACTTTTCAATTTCGAATTATTTGAACTCCTTGATATGGAAGGTGAAGGTACGGATATTCTCTAGTCAATATATAGAATATGCCCCACCGTTTCATCCGCCGACTCCTGTGATGCAACGTCACAACTCCGAAATACCATATTAATTTGAAGCGTAACTTGGATTTTCGAATCGGACCAAAAAAGGTATCTTGAACAACTAGGCCCCATGTGGGACCTGTGTACCAAATTTCAGAAAGATCCATGCAGTACTTGTTGAGAAATCACGATAACAAAGTTTCATGGGGAAATTCAAGATGGGCACCTGGTGGCCATATTGGATTTTCGAATCGGATCGAAAAAGGTATTTTGCACAACTAGACCCCAAGGGGAACCTATGTACCAAATTTGAGAAAGATCCCTGAAGTAGTTCCTGAGAAATCGCGATAAAGTTTCATGAGGAAATCCAAGATGGCTGCCTGGTGGCCATATTAGATTTTCGAATCGGACCAGAAAAGGTATCTTGCACAACTAGACCCCAAGGGGAACCTGTGTACCAAATTTGAGAAAGATCCATGCAGTTCTTCCTGAGAAATGACGGTAACAATGTTTCATGGGGAAATCCAAGATGGCTGCTTGGTGGCCATATTGGATTTTCGAATCGGACCAGAAAAGGTATCTTGCACAACTAGACCCAAAGGGGAATCTGTGTACCAAATTTGAGAAAGATCAATACAGAAGTTCCTGGCAAATGAAGATAACAATGTTTCATGTGGAAATCCAAGATGGCTGCCTGGTGGCCATATTGGATTTTCGAATCGAACCAGAAAAAGGTATCCTGCACAACTAAACCCCAAGGGGAACCTGTGTACCAAATTTGAGAAAGATCCATGCTGTAGTTCCTGAGAAATCGTGATAAGGTTTCATGGGGAAATCCAAGATGGCCGCCTGGTAGCCATATTAGATTTTCGAATCGGACCAGAACAGGTATCTTGCACAACTAGACCACAAGGGGAACCTGTGTACCAAATTTGAGAAAGATCCATAAAGTAGTTCCTGAGAAATCGCGATAACAAGGTTTCATGGGGAAATCCAAGATGGCTGCCTGGTGGCCATATTGGATTTTCGAATCGGACCAGAAAACCTATCTTGCACAACTATAACCCAAGGGGAACCCTGTGTACTAAATTTGAGAAAGATCCATAAAGCAGTTCCTGAGAAATCGCGATAACAAGGTTTCATGGGGAAATCCAAGTTGGCCGCCTTGTGGCCATATTGGATTTTCGAATCGGACCAGAAAACGTATCTTGCACAACTAGACCCCAAGGGGAACCTGTGTACCAAATTTGAGAAAGATCCATAAAGTAGTTACTGAGAAATCGCGATAACAAGAAATTGTTTACGGACGGACGGACGACGGACGAAAAGCGATTTGAAATTGGTGGGAATGAAATACACAAAGATTGATGAGGAAAAAACAAAGCAGGACTTTATGATACAGTACAGAAACTACAGGTCGCATGAGAAAGATCTACACCAGAATATTGAAGCAATACTGGAGAAAAGCAGGAAGATGATTAACGAGTACTGCAGAAAAGGGTCGAAATGCTGAAAGTGAAAGTTGGAGAACAGAATGAAAAGCCATTGTTTGAAATAGAAATGAACATGTAGGAGTTTAGTTCCTGGAAAACGAGAGCAAGATTTTATAAGAAGTGAATTGATATAATTTTAGGATTCATATGCGAATTGTAGTCGTATAACTGATGATTATTATGAACGTTTGAAGATGGCATTAGACAGGTTGTGAAGGAACTTTTATTATATCTCTGAATGTGAGCATGGATCATAAAAAAGTTCTGTTATCACATTATCTCGGATGTTCAACTTGATGAATCAATCATCAGACCCAAGCACAAGCGCATTTGCCTGGCTGGTGGGATAATGGATGGTATAGATGAATATACGTATATTTTCAAAGAGTTAAATGAAAGTTAATAAAATAAGTTCCTTTTCGAAAACAATTTTTCATCTTTTACTCATTCCCATTGATGTCAGATAGAGTTTTTAATTTTCCACCATACCCTGACCTCTGTGATGTACTCTTGTTGGTTTGAATTGCGCCAAACATTGACACAATTATAAATAATTTGATTCCTCGCCATTAAACTAAACATGAATGTAATAACATTGAGAAAATGAAACCATATCAAATTAATATGGATCCAAACTCGTTACTTGGTTGTTCGTGTGAAGTCAACTAGCTACCTGGATGGTTAGCGATGGGGGCCATTTGTGGACGCCGCAAACATATCTTGTGAGTTGTGCCTTGGATTTCCCCATGAAACTTTGTTATTGTCATTTCTCAGGAAGTACTGCATGGATCTTTCTCAAATTTGGTACACAGGTTCCCCTTAGGGTCTAGTTGTGCAAGACACCTTTTCTGGTCCGATTCGAAAATCCAATATGGCCACAAGGCGGCCATCTTGGATTTCCCCATGAAACCTTGTTATCGCGATTTCTCAGGAACTACTGCATGGATCTTTCCCAAATTCGGTACACAGGTTCCCCTTGGGGTCTAGTTGTGCAAGATACCTTTTCTGGTCCGATTCGAAAATCCAATATGGCCACAAGGCGGCCATCTTGGATTTCCGCATGAAACCTTGTTATCGCGATTTCTCAGGAACTACTTCATGGATCTTTCTCAAATTTGGTATACAGGTTCCCCTTGGGGTCTAGTTGTGCAAGATACCTTTTCGTGTCCGATTCGAGAATCCAATATGGCCACAAGGCAGCCGTCTTGGATTTCCCCATGAAACCTTGTTATCGCGATTTCTCAGGAACTACTGCAAATTTTCAAATTTTAAATCAGCTTTCTTAGTCCAGTGAACTGTTTCGTCTGCCGACGGTACAATGATGGCACGTGCAAAACAAATACTACAAAACGAAGACGAATGATCCTCCGGACATTCATTTTCAGACTAACTTTGCTCTTTTCTCTTGTACTATTACAACTGATATAAGTGCAGTTTCTAGAAATCTTGAAACTCCTTAAACTTAGAAAGATGATATCTTGGTGTTTTCCAGTGTCCCTTTTTCGATCTTTTTCGCTCAGATTCGAAATTCTGTAAACAAATTTACAAATCAGTCGTTTGTTCTTAGTAACAATGGACAAATAGATCCTCTTGTCATTGGCTTACAATTATCGGACAATGGTGGGCGCCAAGATCCTTTAGGATCTCTCGTTCTTCTAGCAGTTTCATTTGGTTGCATTGTTCTTCTCTTATTGGCATTCAACTGACATACAATTCAAGCATATGTTTCATATTGCTTTGGATAGTTGTGCCGGCCCTCTGTATATGTCATTTGACAAATACAATTGTTTATTGTCTTGGTGGGAAATTTACCACACTATGTCGGGCATTACAGTTTAGTCTAGTTTTCTGTGTATTACCGTACTGCATTCATCATGTTTACCCCACGTTGAAACATTTACTCCAGCAGATGCCCTTGATATTCATCCATTAACATCAGATGAGTTACATCTTTGTGGTCATCTGTCATCACAGCTCCCGAGCTAGACTATCTGATAGTGATTCCCTTTTAGCCGGTGCTATAGGGGCTTCGTAGGTATACTTCATAGTTTCCGCAAGAACATCTGCAATAGAAGTGCGGCTAACATTCCAAAGGCTACGTCTTAGAATCCTTCAAATTCTGGTCTGAATTTGAGGTGCGGAGGAAGGCTTTTCTGTGAAGTCAAACGGCTGCTTTTTAGCCGCCAGACATCGTCATTTTGTCCAAACTATTACATATCTCACCAATATATTCCTACTGCAAGAAATACCATTCGTGCGTTCCTGTTCTGTATTAAGTTTAGTCTGTATACGTTCAAGCCATTTTAACACAATAATTGTGTTGAAAATAACACAATAGCTTTGAGACAAGAATTTGTGTTGATGAATCTACAGGAATATCCAATTTTTAGAAAATTAGAAAATAACACCTTGTAGCTTTGAGACAAGAATTTGTGTTGATGAATCTACAGGAATATCCAATTTTTAGAAAAAAAATTTTACTTTTATTCTACCCACAGAAGTCCCCTCTCCGCTCCTCTCCAGCAGTCCCATCATGATATACTTTGTCCTGGTATATATATTGCAAACAAATAATGACGTTAGTGGTACCGATATTAAAATCGATGTCTTGCGATGTGAACATCAAAATCAGAAGCATAACACATACAATACAACTGTTTGACTGCAATAATTTATGCAAATTTATTCATAATTTATGTTAATTTATTGACAATCAAACTTTAAATGTATATTGTCTGTGTCATCTTACATAATTACAAGTAAATTAATAAATCCATGCAACAAAAATTGAATACAGGTTGATTTTATCAATTAAAAATGGACGAAAACATAGTTTTGGGTGCAAATTTGATACATATATGCAAATTAGGAGCTTACTATCAACCAATCAGGATCCTTGATGGAATATTTTAAAAAAGTGACACTTGAAGTATATGTGTCCCAACAATTATGAAAATTGAGCGAATATTTAACGATATCCATCATTTCAAAGTTGAAATTCTTTTGTGCCATGGGATTTTGGCATTTCCCATAGGCTCCATGTTAACGGCATGTCCCCCAAAAATTGTCATTTCTCGAACTTCCAAATGTTTGACATCAGCGAATACTGGACGGATTTTCGTTCTGTAAAGTTTTGTCTTCTAATACAGGCTCTGGCTTTCAAATGAGGTATAAATTGTATGTGTGTGATGAAATTTTGTTTGTGTGTAAAATGCCTAATGATATACTATGTGAATAAATATAATTATATTGTATTTTTTTTTTCTTGTTTATTTTGTGTACTTGCCATTAGCCTTTGCGGCAAAATAGTGCAGAAAAGTTTGATTTGTTTTAACATGCAGTTTTGCCACTAAATTCTGATGTCGGAGGCATCATCACAGGGATTACTTTTGGTTATTGTGATCTTTTAAAAATATGCACTCAGTTTATTTGTTTTTGACCGTGACTTCTTGTCAGTACTCCGGCATCGTTTTCCACCAGTCTTTTAAAAGGGAATTTTTATGGCTAATGTTATGTTATACATGTGATCAAATATAAAAAGGAAATGAGTCAAGCGAAATAGATCTTTCGATTATTGACGCGGAAATTCTTTTACGGACGACGGCTGAATATTGAATGTCGGATCTGATGCTTGCTACTGAACCAAAAGCAAGACCCAAAAAGGATACCAAACGCCCACAGGTGGCCGATAATACAATATTCATATATACTGTAAGATATGTGCGTCTATCTGTCGTCATCGGAATGTGTGTTTAAGAAAGTATTAATGAATAACAACGGGTGGTACTAGCTAAATTTAATGGTCACGAGCTTTCGAAGATAGTGGATATGTGCTTCGTCAGGTTAATTGAAGTGAATTGATTGAAATTGTAGTTTAATGACCGCTTCCCATACGGATTTCGCGGCCCATCAACTCAATATTTTATTTAAATTTCACGGTACATTTCTTAGTTCATTTAATATCATTACAAGCGCTACATTTTAGAATAAATAAATAACAAGGAAAGAGCAGTGGGAGATATAAATAGAAGAGAAGAAGGATCGACTATGTACAAGTTCTTCTGTCTGTTTTTGGTCAGTTTATACTGGTAAATATGAGTTCATTGTTCATTTTAATTTGTAATTGCGTGGATGATTCCTTTGTCTTTGTACCACTTCGTACGCACAAAGCCGTCCAGTGTCCTCAGCACTTTTTAAGAGGGGGAGTCGTTTTCTTTGCCTTCTTTAGAGAGTCCAGTTCTGTGATGTTCAACATGATTCATAGCTGGTTCTAGAAGCTGCACCACCAAGCTTCTTTCAATCCTGTTGACGAGGGTCCTTCAGGAGGTAAAAGCATTTTGGGAAAGGTATTGCGCCACTATTTCTAAGAACTCTGGCGTTGAATGTATGTGGATATTGAAAAACTCAAAATGTCTTACGGAAGAACTTGATGATAAAGGGCACATACCGTACAGACATGCATCCACATGGGATTTCTCGACTCTATACTGCAATCCCTCATTAGGACCATTGGCCGTCTAAGTTCATTAATTGTATCTGTGTTCAAGAAAACTGATCGTAGATATATTAATGTCGGAAGCCATAAACCATTCTTTAGCTCTACTACATACAAGAGATATCATTCATGGGACGTTTCTTTGTTTATAGAGTTGCTTGAATTTCTCATTAAAAATATCTATGTGAAATTTGGCAACACAATATATCAGCAGCATATAGGTATTCCAATGGGTACTAATTGTGCACCCCTGTTGGCTGACCTGTATCTGTTCTCTTATGAATATGACTATATGCAGGCGCTTTCAAAAACCGATCCATTCAAAGCCCGTTCCTTCCCATTCACCAAACGCTATATAGACCATCTTCTCGCTGTGGATAATCGCTATATAAATGACGCAATGAAGGATATATATCCACCTTCACTGGATTTGAAGGAAACTACAGATAGCCCTACAGGCACATCATATTTAGATCTATATCTCTATAAAAATGAAGCGGGCATTCTCTCTCGTCGACTTTATGACAAAAGAGATGATTACAATTTCGACATCTAAATCTATCCCTTTCTGGATAGTAATATTCCAGTGGAACTTGCATATGGCGTATACATATCTCACCTAGTAGCATTTGCTAAATCCTGTGTTAAATGTGACGATTTTAACCAACGTCACAAAACATTGCTGCAGAAACTTAGAAAACAGGGCTATTCCAACAAGCGCCTCCACTCAAAATTTCTCAAATTTGGCGATACATATCGCATGCTGATAGCAAAATACGAGCGTAGCGTGCAAGATCTATGGCGTTACGTTTCGTAACTTGTGTCTAATTCCACTTAACCCGGGACTAGGGGCCGTATGAACCCTTGTACTTCAAGATCCTCATGGTGTTCATATGAACAATCAAAGCGTGACTGAGATACATCATTCTCTAGATGACTTTACAACAATTATTATGGATTAAGAATACTGATCAGCGATACGGATTTTATATTTTTGGAACATCATGATGTCTTGTCGGCATCATTAAAAACTGTTGACCGCTTCTCTCTTGCAGGACACTAGCCTATGTTTATGTATATTATGATTGTCCTTTTGAATTTGGTCCTAATACTGTTATACGGAATAGGTCTTTGGATTATGGAGGCGGATATTCTTTAATGGACGACGGCTGAATTATGAATGACGGACTAGACGCTTGTAATCCAACATGATCAGCCTCATCATCTAGGGCTGCCTTAGCCATTCTATCAGCCTGAGTATTACCTTTGATGCCAACGTGAGTAGGCAACCAACAAAACACAATAGATATTCACTGCAGAAGCAAAATCTATAGTCTTGGGTGTGGAAGGTATTGGGTCCACTAAAAGGAAAAAATATGTCATATTCTCAGATTCATTGTCATGCCTTCAAACGATTAAAATTGGAACATCGACTCATCCCACTATCTTGGATATTCTACAATTACATGACAGTAAATTTGATCAACAGAACTTTTACCTGGTAATCGACAGATTTCAGTTTTGGAACCAAATATAGTAGCACATGCTACTCTCTCACTGTAGAACCATCTGCATAAATAGCCTGATGCGATCTGTATTTTTCGCTCAGCAGACCAAATTCTTCTGTATACAATAGCTGGATCGTGTTTGCCTTTTTATATTTCGTTAGTGTCATATCTACTTCTGGTTGAGCTAACTGCCATGGTGGAATTGATAAGGTAAAGGTAGGTAAAATTTGACTATTTATCCGCGTCCATAATCCAAAGACCTATTCCATTTTCCACATAACAGTATTAGCACCAAATTCAAAAAGACAATCATAGTATACATAAACATAGGCTTGTTTCCTGCAAGAGAGAAGCGGTCAACAGTTTTCAATGATGCCGGCAAGACATCATGATGTTCCAAAAATATCAAATCCGTATCGCTGATCAGTATTCTACACAGGCTACTCTCTCACCATCTTTAGAACCATCTATATTGATAACCTGATATGATCTGTGTATACAATAGCTGGCTCGTGTTTGGCTTTTGATATTTCGTGAGTGTAATATCTACTTCTGCTTGAGCTACCTTCCGTGGTGGAATTGGTAAGAGCTTGTTATGTAAAATTTGTCTAAGAGAGAGAGAGAATTAAGGTTTAATGTCGCGTTCAGCAATATTTCAGCTATATAGCGACAATCAAACAAAACTCTAAGTATTCAAGTTAATAACTCCGTAAACTAATGCATTAAAACATGAAAATACATTAATATTTATACAACAAACCGATCTCTCTCAAATAATCTAAAATACAATCTTCTTTTACTCGACCAAAGTAGCTGATCGATAAAAGTTAACTCTTACAATCTTAAAATCTATGCAGTCGATAAGAATATGTTTCATCGTGATGAGATCTTCGTGGCATGGAACACACCTTGGGACTGGTTTTTTTCCAGCAAATGCTCGGGAGTTAATCGTGTATGGCCGATTCTACATCTTCTAATCATGTCTTGATCGAAACGTTTCTGGCTGTTCTGATGAGTGTAGTCCACAGTTTTTTGAACTCGTGAAGTTTATTATTATCCATAGCATCCAACAAAGATTGAAACAACTTTCTCACATAAGCACAGATAGATGGTCTGAAATCGCTATATGGGATTCCAACAGAATCAACCTCATTATCTAGGGCTGCCTTGGCCATTTTATCAGCTTCAGTATCTCCTTTGATGCCAACGTGTCTAAGCAACCAACAGAACACATCAATCTGTTGATGAAATCTACGATCATATAATTGTAGAATCTTCAGAATGGTGGGGTGAGTTGAAGTTTCACTTTCAATCGCTCGAAGGCATGACAGTGAATATGAGGATACGACATATATTTCTCCTACAGTAGACCCAATACTTTCTGAAGCTTACAATACAACTTTGGCTTCGGCAGTGAAAATCGAACTTTCACCAGGAAGCTTTTAGTTTCGAAACTAAAGATTTTAGCACACGCTACTCTCTCAAATCTTAAGAACCATCTATATAAATGGCCTGATGCGATCTGTATTTTTCTCTCAATAGATCAAATTATTGTGTATACACGATATGCCTTTTTTATATTTCGTCATTCTAACATCTACTTCTGATCTGGCTAACTGCCATGGTGAAACTGGTAAGAGCTAATAGGTAAAATTTGATTAAGCTTAACACGAGCTGCTACAATGAGTGGTTTCATACTTAGTGGTGGAATAATGGAAGGGTTTTTTTTAAATACCAAACTACGTATTGAGGGTTGAAAACAGGGTTATGATTAGATTACATCGCAATTTTGTGATATATTGCAGTGCTAGTTTAATTCTTCGAAGATCTAATGGAGATTCATCTGCTTCGACATATAAGCTTTATTTAGGTGATGTGTAGCTATTTCAGACCCTCTATCTGTACTTATGTGAGAAGGCCGTTTCAATCTTTATGGGATGCTGTTAAAAGTAACAAACTTCATGAGTTCTAAAGAAACTGTAGCCTATACTCATCTGAACCGCCAAAAACGTTTCGATCAAGCCATGATCAGGCGATGTACAATCTGACATACACGAATAACTCACGAATATTTACAAAAAAAAGAAGAGCCAGTCCAACGGTGTATTCCATGCCACGAAGATATCACAATGAAACATATTCTAGACGTTTCGATCAAGCCATGATCAGTCGATTTAGAATCAACCATAACCGATTAACTCACGAACATTTACTAAAAAAGGAACCAGTCTCAATGGGTATTCCATGCCAAGAAATTCTCACAGTGAAACATATTCTGACCGTCTGTATAGATTTTAAGATTGTTAGAAAATAAGACTGTGTTTTAGGTTATTTGAAAGAAATCGATTTGCGCACGACTTCACAGTATAGTCTTCTGGTTAATCTATTCTAAAGCACATACCAGGAATCTAACGATAAGTGATACGTGTTGTATCTCAAGTACGCTTTTATTGTACCTGTTCACGTGGCAACTTGGATGACATGACCACACGGCCCCTAGCACCGGCATAAGCGGTATTAGATTTAAAGATCAAATTTAAAGAGCTATGCTGGAAATGCTTCGACAACTCGTATATTGGTAATTGGTGAGCTGTGTCGCCGTGACAACTCGTACTCTGGATCGTCGCTATATAGTTGCAATATTGTTGAATGCGACATTAAACCCCAATTCTCGCTCTCTCTCTAAACAGAGTAGTAGACAAAACAGCACAGCACATTAAAAACTTAAAATTTATACAACATACCAATTTATGTCAAATAACCTAAAATACAATCTTCTTTAACCCGACTAAAAAGATATTCTAAAGTAGCTGCTCGATGAGAAGAATCTCTTACAATCTTAAAATCTGTACGGTAGAATATGGAATACACCTTGGGGCTGGTTCTTTTTTAGTAAATGCTGGTTTGTTAATCGTGTAGGTCCGATTCTACATCGCCTGACTGTGGCTTGATAGAAAGGTTACCGGCTGCTCAGATGAGTATAGCGTACAGTTTTTTGGAACTCATGAAGTTTGTTATTATCCTCAGCATCCCATAAAGAAGAAACAGCTTTCTTACATAAGCAAAGATAGAGGGTCTGAAATCGCTATATGGGGTTCCAACATGATCAGCCGCATTATCTAGGGCTGCCTTAGCAATTTCATCACCTTTAGTATTTCCTTTGATGCCAACGTCGCTAGGCAACCAACAAATCAACTGATGGAATCTACGGCCATATAATTGTAGATAATATATTAAGTTAGTGATTGGCTACTTCAAATAACTTGTGTGAGAACTGACGTTTATATATTGCATTGAACTTCTTGGCCTCATCACAGATGTGAATGCGTACGAATCCATGCAGTCTGATGTCAAGACCATTATAGTGCACGTAAACCTGACTGAAATGCAAAATGATCATTTAACGCCATTGGGGTCGGGAAAAGGAAATATAGATTTACATACCGTAACAGGCGCAAGTCTATCTGTCGACATTGCAAGACATCCAGGATGGTAAACAGGGCAGCTGCTAGAGGACGGGTTTTACGCTGATACATGGCAGTTATTTTTCAAATCGTGTCCATACCCAACTGACTTCGTCTCCTCGGGCACAACACATTCATACATTCTGAGCGAATGGACTTATTTGTTAACACATATAAAACAGGGTTGAATGCCGAGTTTGCATAAGCTAAACATTCAGAAATCATATAAAAGATGTCGAAGGCACGAGAATTAAACCGACTGCGTATGGGCCAGAGGATACAAAATGGTGCCCAGCACAATAAAAATACAGTAATTACCACACTGATTGTCTTAAGACATGTTCTGTTCCGAACACTGATCTGTGGGTACTCTGTCCTTCTCGAATCAGCACCAAGAGACATTGGTAGATTATCCACAGAGAGTGCTGTGTGATGGATATCCACTGGGCGATTTCTTGGTTGAGGTTCTTTATAAACTGTTTCTGCTGTGATAGGCAGATCATGAGTTTCCGTGGTTCTTCGATCTTTTTGCCGTATTTGATCAGATCTAACATCTGCTTGAAAGAAGTTACCTGGGTTCAGCTCATTCTCAACCATATAAACCTTTCGCCGTGTCTTCAGCACAGATTCAGTAATACTAGTTCGTTTCGTCAGAGATCTCTGCAGGAGGATATACACTATGACCACGAATATCGACGGTAAGTAATATGCCAGGACAGCTTGTCCAATGGTGAAATAACCAAAGTCGGATTGACATGTCCCAAGTACTGTCACGCTGTACACCTCACCGAGCTGCTGAACAAAAAAGTACGGAATCCAGACCAGAAAGCCTAAAATCCACATCCCTATTGAAATTATTACAGAGCGCAATTTCGTAAAACGAGATCGATACAGGAGCGGTGATGTCACACATATGTACCGATCGTACGCAATAGCGTCCAGAAGAAAAATGGATACTGAAGAGGGAACGTTATAGATAAGTTTCAGGAAAATGCACATAGGAATATTACTAAACCAGTCCGGGTGAAGTAAATCGACAATAATCAGGGGCAGGACAATAAGGCCAACACTGAGATCAGCTACTGCCAAAGACGTTGCGTAAACGATGAAGTTACTAGAGAAATGTTTCTTTTTCCACATGCAGTAAAATACGGAGATGTTTCCAGGAATGGTAAGGACGATGAGAATTGTGCAGATTGCCAGGTTAATAAACATGTATGTCTTCGATTGATCGTCCTCATGATCAGTGTCTCTCGCTTGGATTGTTACATTGGAAATGTGCGTTGAGTTTTTGTACGGTGTGTCGTCCATTTCCGCGAACTTGTATACCATTCGGTATCAGCACTGGGATTACGGCCGCCTAACGATGATAATTCCAGGAATGAACGGAGTCCTTCGTGGAATTCATTTACTACCATTCCAGTTTGATCCAATAAGTAAATGATGTGGAAACTGCATGGGGCAGTTGATCACTGTTTACATTATGCAGTTACATGTCGTGTCTGCTGGTCCTGCTGGGTAACTTATGCGTGTGGATGAAACGAAATTCCACTTATCTTTACGAATCAGCTCTGTTGAGAATATATTCCTGTATTGAATGAATGTTAAAACGTTAGGAAAACTTATTTAATGAGCCGTGTTGAAACAGGAACTGTATAATTAATTGATTACATTCAATGTTCAGACATACACATATTCCACATATTGAACACAAATACATAGTTGCTTTGTTTTATTTCCAGTCAGTGAACATGAAAGTTTGAATTATGTATATCTTGCGTGTTGTGTTACTGTGGGATATTAGGACCCTCTCTTCAAATTAGCTGGAATAGTTCCACAGATCCGAGACTGTATGGTACTCACAGATATGCGAACAAACACTTCAAGCATAATTTCTTGTCATAATTGCTGAGAAATGGAAACGTACATGTTTAACTGAATTTAAAACACCGATTTCAAAACTGACGACATATCTGATTGCGTGTATGTTTCACGCCTTGCGATGCAGAGAGACAGAAAATTAATGTCGCGTTCAATAATATTTCAGCTATATAGCGACGATCAAACAAAATGCTAGATATTCCAACAAAATCAAGTTAATAACCCAGCAATCCTGAAGTAATCAACACAACACACCAAAGACATATACATCCATTAAAATTTAGGCAACAAACCGATTTCTCTCAAATAGCCTCTTGTTTCACCCGACTAAAGATATCTTCTAACGCTGCCTTATAAAAAAGAATCCCTTACAATCTTACGAGTCCATCAGTATATGTTTCACTGAAATCCACGTGGCAAGGAATACACCTTGGGGCTGGTTCGTTTTTCAGTAAATGTTCTTGAGTTAATCGTGTATGACCGATTCTACATCGCCTGATCATGGCTTGATCCAAACGTTTCCGGCTGCTCAGGTGAGTATACCCCACAATTTTTGTTTGATGTTATCCACAGCGTCTCCTGAATATTGAAAAGCTTTCTCTCATAAGCACAGATAGAGGGTTTAATCTTTGGATTATGGACGCGGATATTCTCTAATGGACGACGGCGGAATTGTGAATGACGGACCAGACGCTTGTAATTTGAAGTCGCTATATGGGATTGATGCCGATCCATTCAAAGCCCGTTCCTTCTCATTCACCAAACGCTATATAGCCGATCTTCTCGCTGTGGATAATCGCTATATAAATGACGCAGTGAAGGATATATATCCACCTTCACTGGATTTGAAGGAAACTACAGAGAGCCCTACAGGCACATCATATATACACCTATATCTCTATAAAAATGAAGCGGGCCTTCTCTCTCGTCGACTTTATGACAAAAGAGATGATTACAATTTCGACATCGTAAACTATCCCTTTCTGGAAAATAATATTCCAGCGGGACCTGCATGTGGCGTATACAAATCTCGCCTAGTAGCATTTGCTAGATACTGTGTTAAATGTGACGATTTTAATCAACGTCACAAAACATTGTTGTAGAAACTTATAAAACAGGGCTACACCACTAATGGCCTCCACTCAAAGTTTCTCAAATTTGGCGATACATATGGCATGTTGATAGCAAAATACGAGCGTAGCGTGCAAGATCTATGGCGTTACGTTACGTCTAATTCCGGTTAACCCGGGGCTAGGGGCTGTATGAACTCATGTACTTCCAAGATCCTCATGGTGTTCAAATGAACAGGCACAATCGAAGCGTGACTGAGATACATCATTCTCTAGATGACTACTTTACAACGAATATTATGGATTAAGAATACTGATCAGCGATACGGATTTGATATTTTTGGAACATCATGATGTCTTGCCGGCACCAATGTTGAATTGTTGACCGCTTCTCTCTTGCAGGAAACTATCCTATCTTTATGTATACTATGATTGTCTTTTTGAATTTGGTGCTAATACTGTTATATGGAATAGGTCTTTGGATAATGGACGCGGATATTCTTTAATGGACGACGGCTGGATTATGAATGACGGACCATACGCTTGTAATTGACAAATTTTACATCAGACTTCAGCCCCTGTCGCGCCAGCCTTTCTCTAATTTCTCGATCAGAATTTAAAACAGGACCCCATAAGTGTCATGTATTGTTACTTCGGCTGTTTGAGGATCATTTATTCTGGGGTGTTGTTGTGAGGATTATATCACCCTACATAAAGTCTGAATATATAGAAATTAACCAATCACAGCAACCGAAAAATCCACACACAAATAACATAGGTTGCATTGATGCAATATTAATACACATCTGGTGAATATATCTGGTAAAAAAACATTTGACGAATAATTTCTTCAAAATTTCATCTCAGTAATATTTAAGGACTGCTAATAATGCCTTGTTTGCAATCAGTTTCAAAAATATGCAGTTTTAATAAAGAGTTATCGCCCATTAACTCTGGTCACTATGAGGTATCCCAAGCTCATATGATCCAAAATTATTTTACTTAACTTGATATCTTGGAAATTATTTGAACAGATGACCAGAAGGGTTCAATATTTTTCGCTGTAAGAACCTTTTGAAGAAAATCTTGCGCACCAAAATTTGACAAAGATAAAAATTGTCCCAAAATGCTTTAATAAACGGCCCTCAAAAGAACTTTAGTTAGCCGCGGCGATAGGCCGGTCCAATACCGGCGAAAACTCGTCAGGTTTGCATAGGCCCTCTCCATCGTGTCTCACCATACTTGGCTAAATACTCATAAAAATGTTAAGACCGTTAGTTCTATGAGTGTTTTAACAACAGGTCCATGAAACATTAGGTTCTTGCGAAGTCACTCCTTCGCCAGCATATTATCGATGAAGATGATGTAACCAGGACAGCCAGAATGAGCATACACCAGGCGAGCAGTAATATTTGGCTGTCCTTGGCTTTAATTTGGCAGCCTGGCCACCTCCCACCCCCACCAAACCCCACCAAGTACCTAATGTACTCCGTGTTCCTTTTTCGTTCTCGGATACAGTCACATTATACATTTCAAAATTCGCCTTGGATAATCCTTCGTGGTCCGTAATTTATAACTGTGATCGTGATATGGAGTGTAGTATGTATATAGTAGTGATCGCTGTGATATGGTGGCGGCAGGTATGGTACCTGTCATTTCCAATGCTGCGGCAATTACATGCGTGGCCGCATCCGTTTTTAATCTCTGGATATACAGCGGCGAAGTAACAGCGAACGAACACGGGGTCTCGCTCCATAACTCGATCAGGCGCTCCGAAGCCGCCATTCTACTGTCATGTGCCTGAGCACCGCTTTGTCACAAAATCAGGACTCGCCAGTTTATCAGTTGGGAAATGTTCAAAGAACGGCACACGGACGACAAAAGCTTTTTTCTTGGGCAAAACGTGTTCGCAATATCAAACACGTTTGATCTTATGAACATACATTCCGAACAGATGTTTTCAGATTTTGGGCCCCGCACACAGCAGACAAAAAAGCCCAGAATACTGTTTTTGTTCTAATTAATAAAACACAATGTGTGCGTTGGGCTGTAGTTGTTCATGAACCCGTCTTCAAAACCATATTTGTGCGGCCGCCCTCGGCAATCCCCACGGGGAATGGCTTATACAATCTTTTTACTTTTCTTTTTTATCATTTTTCTTCCACCAACAGATAGCGTTAAGAATGTATTTTTTATTCTTAGGTTTATTGTTTTATTTTGGAAGTCTGTTAAGAATCTTGAACCTTAATTCACAATGTTCGACGTGAACTAGTCCGTGTGTATTGAGAAATACGGCAAAATTTCATCTGAGCCCAAAAATAATATGAGGCTATTTCACAGCCTGAAATAATTGTCTGTGTGAACATTTCAACATAGAAAATAAGCTAGGACATCTAAGAACGGAGCTGTACAAGCGCATTGCAAAATCGATCTCTTCTCTGCATGACGTGAACTATGTAACAATGTGGGGTAAACACGATCGCAGAAACGGGACAAACAGAGAAGTAGAAAACTGTGTTCACTCGAAACTGATCAAAGGAAAAATGGCTCTCACATTAATATTTGACATAAAATCGAATGGGTTTTAACAAACATAAGAATACACTATCTTATGTATATTTACTGTCGTGAAGATGGGTTGCATTTCAAGATAACTCGACGCTAGGCAGATGTCCCTAGATGTTTAGTGATAAAAATGCTAGGATTTGGATGCGCTTTCACGTACGCAATTTAGGAAGAATGCGTCAATACTTCAGAATTTCCATGACGTTCATATGAACATTCATGCTCATTGAGTGATTGGGATACATCATTTTCTAAACTTTTATACCGATATTCACATGGATCTAAAATACTGATCAGCCATACGCGGCAATATTTAATATAAGATGACTGAATATTGAAAGACGAACTAGACGCTTGTATTAATGATATTATCACGCGATGACAAAAATAAGGTTGTCAGATTACAGAGAGACAAAGAGAGAGAGAATTAAGATTCAGCAATATTTCAGCGAAATAGTGACGCTCAAACAAAATTCTAAGTATTCAAGTTAACAACATAGTAATCTAACACATTAAAAGATACACACATTAAAACGTATGCAACACACCCATTTCTCTCAAATAACGTAAGATACAATCTTCTTTCATCTCGATAAAAAGAATCTCTTACAATCTTAAAATCTATACAGTCGATATGGAATACACCTTGGGACTTGCTCTTTTTTATTAAATGTTCGTGAGTTAATCGTGTATGGCCGATTCTACATCGCCTGATCAAGGCTTGAGAGAGAGTGAGAGAATTAAGGTTTAATGTCGCGTTCAGCAATATTTCAGCTAAATAGCGACGATCAAACAAGATTCTAAGTACTCAAGTCACTAACTTAGTAATCCAATGCATCAAAACATACACACACTAAAACTTATGTAACACACCGATTTCTCACAAATAACTCAAGATGCAATCCTCCCTCGCCCGACTAAAAACAAACCTCGCGTCCTATCTTCCTTTTTTTGATGCAGATATACCAGAACATACAATTGAATCCTGTCTTCTGGATATCCCAATTAATCTTGAATTCATTGAAAATTTATGTTTTAATCCGATCGAGTTAAACGATATTGACCATTCTAAAGTTCTCACAGATGATAACGATTTGGAAATTGCCCACTGGAATGATATTAATGTTCACCAGTCAAAATATTATACAGACACCTCTTTTATTGAAGAAACTGATCTTCTGCCCTCCATTAGCAATAATAGTACACTTTCCTTTCTTCATTTGAATGTTAGAAGTCTCAAGAAGCATTTTACAGAAGTCACAGGATTTATCCATAATCTTAAGCACAAATTTTCTGTCTTAGGCTTTTCGGAAAGCTGGTTAAATCCCACAACTGAGAAATTATATGATATCCCCGGCTACAAAACAGTTACATCCTCCAGGAAAAATAAAAGGGGAGGCGGGTTGATCTTTTATATTCACGAAAATATTACATCATGCAAAATAAGAGATGATCTCTCTCATTGTGACGAGAATGATGAGTATGAAGCTTTATTTGTAGAACTAATCTGGGATAAAAAGCAATATCTTGTTGGCTTGTTTTATCGACCTCCGAACAAAAATATTAATATTTTTAATCAGAATTTACTTTCTGTTCTGAAAAAGGCGAATGTTGATAAGAAAAATTGTATTTTAATGGGCGACTTCAATATTGATCTCTTTAAAACGGATCGGCACACACCATCTAAGGAATTCTTAGAAGTCTCAGTATTTTTTCCCTCAAATTACTAAACCAACCCGTGTTAGAGAACGTTCATCGACACTCATTGATAATATTTTTACAAATTTTCATGATGACAATCTGTTGTCCGGCATATTTTTAACTGATATCACTGACCACTTCCCGATATTTCACTTTCTTAATACACAGCCTGTTCCTAAACATTCCTTAAACAATATAACTTACCGTAAATTCACTGGTCTTCAAAAAGATAACTTTGTACAAAAAATAAAAGAAATTGACTGGACTGATATACATCCTAGTCATGACCCGAATATACCCTTGCAAAGTTTTCTCTCAAAATTCGAATCTGTCTATGATGAATGCTTCCCTTTATCTACTCATAAACATTCAGTAAGGAAAATTATTAAGCCTTGGATTACGCCTGGAATATTACGATCCATTCATGAAAAAAATAAACTATATCGGCAGCATCTTATCACCCAGGATGACAGCACTCGTGTCCAATACAGAGCTTATAGAAATAAGCTTAATCATGCTATTAGATTATCTAAAAAACACTATTTTGACAGAAAATTTAATGAATGCAACCAAGATATTAAAGGGACATGGAGAGTGCTGAGCCAACTCCTGAATAGAAACAAAAAACCAAAAACACCAGACTTTTTCACAATTGATGGCAAAGCTGTATCTGACAATGTTACAATAGCTAATAAATTTAATCAATATTTCACTTCTGTTACATCCAATCTAGCTTCAGAAATACCGACTACAGCATCTGCATTCACAGACTATTTAGATTCGCCCTTAAATAATAATTTTGAATTCCCACACGTAACTTCAGATGACGTAAAAGAAACAATAATGAGCCTTAAATCAGCCGCACCAGGTCTAGATGGTATCCGTATGTCAATACTTAAACTGGTCTCAGATCTTATTTCTACTCCACTTTCATATATTATAAATAGCTCTTTCTCTAACGGCGTTGTTCCCGATCTCTTTAAACAGGCTAAAGTCACACCAGTATTCAAATCCGATGATCAATCCTGCCTCTCAAATTATAGGCCAATATCTGTTCTATCTTGCTTCAGCAAAATACTAGAGAAACTTGCTGTCTGTAAGATATTAGAACTTCTTGATGTTAATAATGTTCTCTCAAATGAGCAATATGGCTTCCGAGCAAACCATTCCACTGTTTTAGCAGCATCTTCTTTATATGACTCACTTATTTCAGCCAAAGAATCTAAATTGTATAGCATAGTTTCCTTTCTTGATCTATCCAAGGCATTCGATACTGTGGATCACACGATTCTACTCTCTAAACTTAATTACTATGGTTTCCGTGATCTATCGAATACTTGGTTTAGCAGCTATTTATAAAGCAGATCACAAAAAGTATTTTTTAATGGTGTATTATCTGACTCTAGACCAGTTAACTGTGGAGTGCCACAGGGTTCAATTCTCGGTCCAATTCTTTTTCTTTTATATATCAACGACATCAACAAAGTAACCAATATTCTGAAAATTATTCTTTTCGCTGATGATACCAGCGTCGTATTTTCTTCTGATAGCCTCAGTGAAGCTATTAACACTATGACATACGAACT
>JAVTVY010008526.1:0-2500 GCA_036873755.1 Hanleya hanleyi
CAATTGTTTCCGAGGAAGGACTTTCGTATCTGGATCGGGCACCCAGATCCAGATACCATGGTCCCCGGACCCTCATATCTGGCGGACCACGGTTGCTTCCACACCGGCACGAAACGGTGAAATTTTTGGAAAAAGTTCACCGAGGCCTGGGTAGGCCCATAGGCCTATACTGCATGGCTATGGGAGTATAGGCCCATACGGGGTGGACGTGTTGGAGTCTAGGTGAGTCCCTGGTGGTCCAATGGTGTCGTATGAGGTCTTATTTTGAAGCTCTCATGCAGGAGCACTTGACTACACTAATGGTTCGTACGTTGTCAATACTCTGCGCATGCGCAGTCTGGCCGTAGTATAGAAAGCAGGCATTTTGGGGGGTATGTGGGTGTGTGTTTGGGGTAGAGATGGGCTATTCACGGTTCGAATGGGTCGTGGAAGGTGTCAAAGTGAACATTTTGGGGCAGTGAAAGGAAGGTATTTGGTGTAGAGAGGGACCATCCTTGGTCCAAATGCGTCGTGTGAGGTGTCATTTTGTAGCTCTTGGGGTGTAGACCCCGATTTGAGGGATGTTCACGTCATCTGTGACGTCATCGGTGACGTCATCAGTACGAGTAGTAGCCAAAGTGGACATTTTGGGGCAGTGAAAGGAAGGTATTTGGTGTAGAGAGGGACCATCCTTGGTCCGAATGCGTCGGGTGAGGTGTCATTTTGTAGCTCTCGGGGTGTAGACTCCGGTTTGGGGGCTGTTCACAGCATCTGTGACGTCATTGGTGACGTCATCAGTACGAGTAGTAGCGAAAGTGTGCATTTTGGGGCAGTGAAGGAAGGTATTTGGGGTAGAGATGCTTCATCCTCAGTCCGAATGCGTCGTGTGGGGTGTTATCTTGTAGTTCTCGGCGTGCAGACCTCGATTTGAGGGCTGTCCACAGCATCTGTGACGTCATTGGTGACGTCATCAGTAGAAGTAGTAGCGAAAGTGAGCATTTTGGGGCAGTGAAGGATGGTATTTGGTGTAGAGATGGACCATCCTTGGTCCGAATGCGTCATGGGAGGTGTCATGTTGTAACTCTCGGGGTATAGACCCCGATTTGAGGATATCCACAGCATCTGTGACGTCATTGGTGACGTCATCAGTACGAGTAGTAGCGAAAGTGGGCATTTTTTAGCAATGAAGGATGTTACTTGGTGTAGAGATGGACCATCCGCGGTGCGAATGCGTCGTGTGAGGTGTCATCTTGTAGCAACGCCCACCAACGCCATTCTTAATGCTTCAACGCCCTGGTGAAATAGCTCAGAAGCTCTGATATTCCATGGAATTGCCACCAATTCTTGGAACTGCAGTGACGCCCGTCGACACCCGTCGTTACACCTTAACACTCTAACATAACGCCATGATATAGACCGGAGAGAGAACAACAGCAACAACAACAAGGATGACACATGAGAGAACAACAACAACAAGAAGTTTTTTTCATATAGTTTATTCTCCCCAATGTTACATCATACCCACGCTGGGGGAGCCGCGTTGGGTATATTTACAATTCAAGAAGATTCTTGACCAATCAGAGGCCACCATTTGCATCTGTCATATTCGTTCCTGTCCGTTAGATGTATTCTCGGCTACTCTTGTCCAATCAGAAGTCGCCATTTCAGAAAGTTCCATCTTCGGCCATCTTCGCTCTGAACCGTTTGTTCTAATCGTCATCGGACAGGCCAGGATACCGTTGAGGAAACATATCCTCAGATAGTTGTTTGCGCATTCTGAGTATCTATCAGTGCATTGGTGAATACTTTCATCCGATGGGGGTGGTGGGTCAGTTTAACCACGAAGAACGTAACATTGGTGACCCTCTCCACTATCCACTTGGTGTTGGGACGCTGTTCATAGGCCCATTCCAAGGGATTCACAGTGTCCAGTTGGGCCAGCATCGTCTCTAGCGACGCCCGATTGGTGATTGTGAAAGGATGGTCGTACACTGGGTTGATGGCACTGGAATAGAAATAGCACAATTCACGCGTCATCTTATGGCATAAGATGTACCCAAATGCTACATTTAATGTGAAGGACGTAGGTTGGTCATTGAAGATGGCTTCCACGTAGCTGCGTAGACGGGCGAGGTCGGTCAGTCGGAAATTGTACAAGTCCAATATAGGGCGATGACGGTGGAAGCAGTGTCGGATCATGGACCAATGGCGTCGATACATCTCACTCACTGGATGATCTTCGGGTAAGAGATCGCTGGGAACATCCACCGCATCTTCCAGAAAATGTTCGTTGTTGTCAGGCGTATGACTGGAAACAGTAATGCTAGGGACCGGCTGGATATCTAGGCCTCTTCTGAGCTGTGGGTATAGGCGGGCTCTCCGTGATCGCATCACCAGTGGCATTCTCCTCCCCGGGTTCATCTTCAGTGGATCTGTCCCTCCTGGGTGCCTCTTTAGTGGAAAGTTGTCCCTCATGCCGTGGTGACGGACCATGAATCAAACGCTCATGCCGTTTTAACTG
>JAVTVY010008526.1:5000-47542 GCA_036873755.1 Hanleya hanleyi
TGTAGGCCTACACTGTCGTTTCAGCGCCCAGATCATTTACAGCGCCATGAACGTTCAATTCATGGGCCACCCAAGCGTCCATGCGAAGAATGTGGTCAACTCTTCAAACGACCCAGTCAGTTAAAACGGCATGAGCGTTTGATTCATGGTCCGTAACCACGGCATGAGGGACAACTTTCCACTAAAGAGGCACCCAGGAGGGACAGATCCACTGAAGATGAACCCGGGGAGGAGAATGCCACTGGTGATGCGATCACGGAGAGCCCGCCTATACCCACAGCTCAGAAGAGCCTAGATATCCAGCCGGTCCCTAGCATTACTGTTTCCAGTCATACGCCTGACAACAACGAACATTTTCTGGAAGATGCGGTGGATGTTCCCAGCGATCTCTTACCCGAAGATCATCCAGTGAGTGAGATGTATCGACGCCATTGGTCCATGATCCGACACTGCTTCCACCGTCATCGCCCTATATTGGACTTGTACAATTTCCGACTGACCGACCTCGCCCGTCTACGCAGCTACGTGGAAGCCATCTTCAATGACCAACCTACGTCCTTCACATTAAATGTAGCATTTGGGTACATCTTATGCCATAAGATGACGCGTGAATTGTGCTATTTCTATTCCAGTGCCATCAACCCAGTGTACGACCATCCTTTCACAATCACCAATCGGGCGTCGCTAGAGACGATGCTGGCCCAACTGGACACTGTGGATCCCTTGGAATGGGCCTATGAACAGCGTCCCAACACCAAGTGGATAGTGGAGAGGGTCACCAATGTTACGTTCTTCGTGGTTAAACTGACCCACCACCACCCCCATCGGATGAAAGTATTCACCCATGCACTGATAGATACTCAGAATGCGCAAACAAATATCTGAGGATATGTTTCCTCAACGGTATCCTGGCCTGCCCGATGACGATTAGAACAAACGGTTCAGAGCGAACATGGCCGAAGATGGAACTTTCTGAAATGGCGACTTCTGATTGGACAAGAGTAGCCGAGAATACATCTAACGGACAGGAACGAATATGACAGATGCAAATGGTGGCCTCTGATTGGACAAGAATCTTCTTGAATTGTAAATATACCCAACGCGGCTCTCCCAGCGTGGGTATGATGTAACATTGGGGACAATAAACTATATGAAAAAAACTTCTTGTTGTTGTTGTTGTTCTCTCATGTGTCATCCTTGTTGTTGTTGCTGTTGTTGTTCTCTCTCCGGTCTATATCATGGCGTTATGTTAGAGTGTTAAGGTGTAACGACGGGCGTCACTGCATTTCGAAGAATTAGTGACAATTCCATGGAATATCAGAGCTTCTGAGCTATTTCACCAGGGCGTTGAAGCATTAAGAATGGCGTTGGTGGGCGTTGCTACAAGATGACACCTCACACGACGCATTCGCACCGCGGATGGTCCATCTCTACACCAAGTAACATCCTTCATTGCTAAAAAATGCCCACTTTCGCTACTACTCGTACTGATGACGTCACCAATGACGTCACAGATGCTGTGGATATCCTCAAATCGGGGTCTATACCCCGAGAGTTACAACATGACACCTCCCATGACGCATTCGGACCAAGGATGGTCCATCTCTACACCAAATACCATCCTTCACTGCCCCAAAATGCTCACTTTCGCTACTACTCCTACTGATGACGTCACCAATGACGTCACAGATGCTGTGGACAGCCCTCAAATCGAGGTCTGCACGCCGAGAACTACAAGATGACACCCCACACGACGCATTCGGACTGAGGATGAAGCATCTCTACCCCAAATACCTTCCTTCACTGCCCCAAAATGCACACTTTCGCTACTACTCGTACTGATGACGTCACCAATGACGTCACAGATGCTGTGAACAGCCCCCAAATCGGGGTCTACACCCCGAGAGCTACAAAATGACACCTCATACGACGCATTCGGACCAAGGATGGTCCCTCTCTACACCAAATGCCTTCCTTTCACTGCCCCAAAATGTCCACTTTGGCTACTACTCGTACTGATGACGTCACCGATGACGTCACAGATGACGTGAACATCCCTCAAATCGGGGTCTACACCCCAAGAGCTACAAAATGACACCTCACACGACGCATTCGGACCAAGGATGGTCCCTCTCTACACCAAAAACCTTCCTTCACTGCCCCAAAATGTCCACTTTACTTACTACAACCAACTGCGCATGCGCAGATTGACGCGACTTGCCTTTAAAACCACACCATTCTGACTCTAACCCACACAAGCTTCACTTTGACACCTTCCACGACCCATTCGAACCGTGAATAGCCCATCTCTACCCAAACACACACCCACATACCCCCCAAAATGCCTGCTTTCTATACTACGGCCAGACTGCGCATGCGCAGAGTATTGACAACGTACGAACCATTAGTGTAGTCAAGTGCTCCTGCATGAGAGCTTCAAAATAAGACCTCATACGACACCATTGGACCACCAGGGACTCACCTAGACTCCAACACGTCCACCCCGTATGGGCCTATACTCCCATAGCCATGCAGTATAGGCCTATGGGCCTACCCAGGCCTCGGTGAACTTTTCCAAAAATTTCACCGTTTCGTGCCGGGACACTTCCTGTCATGTTTGTCTTGACGAGACTAAGAAAACAAATCCAAACAACCATACCGCAAATGTATAGAAGTAGGTTTCCCAGTGGGACAAACATTGGTCCTATACCCCAGTATGGGACTATATGGGTCTATATGGGCTGTATGGTACTTTTTCAAAAATTTCACCAATTCGCTCCGCGACACTTCCTATCATGCTTGTCTTGACGAGACTAAGAAAACAAATCCAAACAACCATACCGCAAATGTCTAGAAGTAGGTTTCCCGGTGGGACAAACATTGGTCCTATACCCCTAGTATGGGCCTATATGGGTCTATATGGGCTATATGGTACTTTTTCAAAAATTTCACCAATTCGCTCCGCGACACTTCCTATCATGTTTCTCTTGACGAGACTAAGAAAACAAATCCAAACAAGCATACCGCAAATGTCGAGAAGTAGGTTTCCCAGGATGGTGCTATACCCCCCATACCCCATATAGGCATTTTCCCGTAATTTAGGATAAAGTCCGTGTTCCGTATTTTTTCAGGAAATTTTTTACATACACCCACCCTGGAACTAACGGGAGATAACTCTATTGATAGGCGAGCCCCGTTAAGCCCGGCGACCTATATACCCCCCATACCCCATATAGGCATTTTCCAGGATTTTTCGATAAAGTCCGTGTTCCGGGGGTTTTTTCAGGAAAATTTTTACATGCACCCACCCATGACTGGATGCCCCTTCACATAGGCTTCACATGGATACCTCATACAACTCCATCGGCCCATTAGGGGCTCGCCTAGATCCCAAAACGTCTATTTCCATACCCTTTGGCCACCGCGCATGCGTAGAATGGTGACAACGCTCGAGCTACTAGTCCAGTCAGATGCCCCTTCACGAATGCTTCACTTTGATACCTCATACGACCCAATCGGACCATTAGTGGCTCCCCTAGCTCCAAAACGTCTATTTTCATACCCTTTGGCCACCGCGCATGCGCAGAATGCCGATATTTCAACCCCACACCCAGCCCATCAGATGCCCCTTGACGAATGCTTCACTTTGATACCTCACTCGACCCCATCGGACCATTAGTGGCTCCCCTAGCTCCAAAACGTCTATTTTCATACCCTTTGGCCACCGCGCATGCGCAGAATGCCGATATTTCAACCCCACACCCAGCCCATCAGATGCCCCTTGACGAATGCTTCACTTTGATACCTCACTCGACCCAATCGGTCCATTAGTGGCTCCCCTAGCTCCAAAACGTCTATTTTCATACCCTTTGGCCACCGCGCATGCGCAGAATGCCGATATTTCAACCCCACACCCAGCCCATCAGATGCCCCTTCACGAATGCTTCACTTTGATACCTCACTCGACCCAATCGGTCCACTAGGGACCCACCTAGGTCACAAAACGTCTATTTAGGTATTCCCCGTATACATTAACATCTGAAGTCAACCCGTGGGACTACTTTCTGTCTGCGGAGGCAGACCGCATCACCGCGGATGAATACAAAGGTCAAAGAACTATTTTTGACCTGCAAAAATTGGAACTCTCCTGTATTCGGAGGTATTTTTTGGTCACAAGACTGGTGGCGCCCTCTGGCGGCTATCTTCGGAAAAATTGTTCAAACAGAGTTATCTGCCCTTAAATGAGCCCCAATTTCAGTTTTATATACTACTGTCCACAGTGATAAAGCGAATGGAAGGAAATGGATTTGATAAATTCGTTTCTCTATAGAACAAATTGACATGTGACCAAATATGGTCAATAATTCATTACAGATGACTATATAATCTACGACTTGGAGTAGAATGCATTCGTCCATAAAGTCTTGAAAAAGGATATCATTGTTTGAATAATCCATTAGTATCTTTTCATATCTATTAAATAATTCAATTTGGAACAAATACATTAATGATATGTGACTTAATGTTCCACAGGACATAAAGTCCCTTTATCTAAGGAAGAACATACGTTGCATTTGTATGGGGAATTTAGTAAGCGATACATGCGTTTGTCTGTATATAGGATAGACAAACGTGAAATTTTGTGCTTCTATTTTGTGTATCTGCTGTGCTGTGAAAGTTGAAAGTTTCTTCGGTTTTATTGACATTTTGAGTTAAAGCTGGAGCCATAACGTGGTGTTCTGTCCATGTACCCGCTTCGTGCTCATTATTATTCGTCGAATCTTCGATGTGTCATACGGTCATTCTGTGTAACCGCGAATGTTTAGCAAGAACAGTGAGGCTGTCAATCAATACGTCCTTGTCGTTTTAATGTAGGCACGATAGTGGTACGTTTTGGTCGAGTTTGTCGCCGAGAATCTCATCAACCTGCTGGAACAAGGAATGGAGTCAGAAATTTACTGGACCCATCCTTGAATCATCCTTTACTGGACCACATCCTCCAGTCATCCTCGAGATCGGTGCCACCCCACTGACGCCTTTGGCTTTCAGGTGCAAGTAGGTGTGGCCTATAAGTCCACGTACGTCTCCGAGTTGGCGATAAAGCCCAACCCACACAGCGAACATTTCGTTGTGTCAGAGAAAAAAAACATGTTCCGAGCTGTTTTTGTGTGCTGTGTGCGGATCCCAAAAACAGAAAACATATGTTCGGAACAAACGTTCGTGAGATCGAACATGCGTTTTGTATTGCGAACATGTTTTGCCCTGGAACAAGCTTTTGTCGTCTGTGTGTGGTGACTGCGAACATTTCTCGGGACATTTCAAATTATTAACCAATCAACAAACGAACCGCGCCCATGTGACAAAGGAGGCTACGTCTAATTGTGGCACTGGCGGTTTGTTTCAACATGAAATGTTCGCTGTTTGCGGGGAACAGAAAAAAAATAAAAATAAAAATAAAAAAAACAAGCAAAAACACGAAACAATGTTTTATTCTAATACAACATGTTCGCTGCTTAACGAACTCGATAGGACCCGTCTCAGTGATCCTGGTGAGAGGCAGATGTTCTATCCATATCCCTGGGATGGATGGAGGAAATGTTACCCAAAGATGTCTTTCCTCTTCGATGTGCGTCGTCGCTTGGTATGAGAGACCGCGACTGGCACTGTGTTTCAGGACTCGGGTATTTATTCATTTGAATAGTTTAACTCACAGGGAAACGTATTTTTATTTTATCAATTAGTATCAGAGTAATCAGGAATGGATAATTTTAGAGTGTATTCCCGATACGATTCCGTATTGTTATTTATTTTTTTTATTTTTATTTTTATTTTTTTTTTTATTTTTTTATTTTTTTTTTATTTTTTTTTTACTACCTAAATTGGAATGTTCAAATACCCCCAAATTCTTTGTGCATAGGCTAATAAAACAGGAACCGAACATTTCATTTTTCGTCAGTTTTATAGCCATCAAAATATAAAATCTCAAAGACGATTTGACATATACAAATATGTGCATGAAACGAACTTATAGTCTATCACTTCTCTGAATATGGTACAAATATACTGGCACAAGATATATAGTTTATACGACTACAGAAGCGCAAAACCCATATTCAATTGTTCAAGATCAAAACCGGGAATCTCATCTTCATACACAAGTAGACTTCTCCGTTCACACATCGAATTCGTGGTGGAAACGGAGAAGTCGACCTGTGTATGAAAATGCGAGAATCCATACTCAGTTTAAAACTGCAGCGCTATATTCGCAAATAGTGTATAACTTCTCCGTCAAATAATCATGTGAAGGGAACGAATCATCCCAGGAAACAATGTCCCTTTTCATATGTTTATCTAGAGGAAGTTATATCACACCTGAGTTAAATCCAAATCAGAAAAAATGTCCTAGCTAGGTTATCAGATAGGAGACGGACGATTTTTCCTATCGGACATCCATTCCTTTTACACCGGTTATTACATGTAGCAGAATCATTGTTAAGCACTGATAAATACCATACGGGGATCGTGAGTAATGACATCTAAAATAGGTTGATTAAGAAACAATGTACAGTCTGAGATTGTCTCTATATACACAGTCTTCAGTACAATCAAATGTAGTTGGAATGTTTTTGAGACCCGTTTAGTTTGGATGAGATCCTCAATATACAATATATGTGAGATTTTATCACAATCACATGCATGTCCGTATTTCAGTGGTGTTACACAGCAGCACACCGACATGTGCCACAGTATCCCAGGATCGCAGAGAGAATTCTTGGCACATCATCCATCGATGAGCATCGGTAAATACTAGTGGAGTAACGACCGAGTTCCAATGTATGTCGTCTGCTACAGAAAGGTACTACTGTAGTATGAGATGTGTCTATCTCCATAACGTCACATTGTAATCGAGAAATACCATCGGGCGACAACGCAATCCAAATCTCGTGTTACCCTACTGATATCACGAGTGAAACTGCGAATGTATGAAAGTTTCAAAAGGACCTGGCGCGGTTTAATGCGATTATGGCCCCTATGAGGTGCGGTTTGGAGCGGCAAAATGAGATATCACGTACGATTTTTTTTTGTCAGTTAGGGTAAAGTATATTATCTTGTCTTATGCTCTGAGTATTTTGTTGACCCTGTGTCTTATGGTTTTTTAATAACAGAATCTTGAAGTAGTGAATTTGTGCAAAACCGTACATTTTGAGGTGAAAACAGCACACCTTTCTCTCCGTAAACATATGGCGTCAGTCGAGAACCAAGATTAACTTAACCCCGAAATATTGACCGTGTCAATAGTTTGCTGTTGCCCAAACACGGTTTTGATTCTGGACTGGCTTCATATGTTTACGGAGACAAAAGTGTGCTGTTTTTACCTCAAAACAGATGATTTTGTACAAATTTACTATTTCAAGATGCTGTTATTTAAACATAAGACACAGTGCCTACAGCATACTCAGAGCATAAGACAAGATAATATACTTTACGCTAACTGAAAAAAATGTTTCGTACTTGATATTTTATTTTGGCACTCCAAACTGCACCTCATATGGGCCAATATCTTATTAAACTGCGCCAGGTCCATTGCCATTGGGCAACTAAGGTGATCCGCATAGACCTACGTCAAAGTTATTATACCGAGATTTCAGTTCCAGTCAGAATTATAGACGGCACAAGAAGCTGGATAGAACCCAATTCAAGCCACAGTTACGTCATTCAATACAGGGAGCATTCAACGTAGATCCAAAGATGTCACAACAGCTCAGTACTTCTAAAAGAAAGGTTGGCATAGTCCTACTTCCAGTTGTAGTTCGAACCAGCTCACTACATGCAGTCGCTTTTATCTCGGACATCTCGTTAGCATTGTCCAAGAGTGGCATAGGTTTAAGAATCCAGCTTCTCCGAGTTAATGGAATTGCTGCAAAACTTTTTCAGATAAATATATTAGAAAGAAGATATGCCGGTAGCTCTCTAATGTATGACGTACTTATACTAGTATTATAGTTTGTGGTTAATGCTTTATCCGCTTATCTACACGAATAAAAGAGAGTCATGACCAAGCTGGAACGGTGCGTGGACCTCTAGAAGTTAGGACGACAGGTAGAATTGAGGAGGTTGAAATCCATTCGTTCTTCACCCGGGGGATAATCACTCATGCTGTCCCGAATCTGTAGAAAAGAACAGATCAATCGATACACTGGCTCGCAAGGATGACACTTTTTGTGCAAACATATCTTGGAGATATTATAGGAAAACCTTCCTTTCCAATTTTCCTAAGTCATGTATTTTTTTAACATCATCAGACTGTTCATCACGCAGTTTGTTGAAACTCTTGAGGGACCAAAGATTACTTGATTGGTCAGTTCAAATTTTAAAAAAATGCGAGATTTTCATTGGCTTGTAGTAAGAATATCCAGCCAATGCCAGATATTTTGTGAAGGTATTTTTTATTTTATTTTTTTTTCTTCAAATAATTGTGATGAAACTGGTCCACAATCTTCATCGTTTTCGCTTCTTAGTGTTTGAACATTTTTGTGTATACATGTCTAATTCTGTTGTATTTTATATTTGTCGAGGTCCGTATGTTTATCACGCCAACTATCCTCCTACCTCTTCGGCCTTTTTAAAGGCCCGGATGAGATTTTTTCCCGCCAGTTTTGTCAGCTCATCCTCTGTCCACCCTCTTTCCCTAGCCAGGAAGGCGAATAGATCCGGGTACTTGGACACATCCTCTAACCCCTCGGGAACGCTGAGGACAAGCACACATATAATACGACTCAAAGGTCATCAGGGTCAAGAATATATAGTTTTAAGTTTTGGATAGTTATTTCAGTTATTAAATGTAGGCGCATAATGTGCATTTTCGACTCGTTAACGTACGGTAATCGATTTGAAAAGGCTGTAGAAAAGTTAAATTGCGGTAATCATTTGATGTTTTAGATTAGCGTCTGAAGAGGATTAACCGTAAAACAGAAATTATCTGGAGGTACTCATATCATTGGATATTTTGGAGTTGTGCATGTGGGGGTATGCATTAGTAATATAGCCCAATTCGGAAAGCGTTTTATCTCCCTTGTTTCACCAGAGGCGTAGTGATGCAGAGAATTTCCGGTAGGTACCAAAGGCCCTCACAATTAATTTTAGTAATCAAATAGTCTATTTTTCAAGAAAATAATCTTTATAATGTACACGTATACAAGATCTATTGGTTCATGTAGAAAATATGAACAAAATAGTTTTTAAAACAAATATTCTTGAATAGTTGATCAATATATTATTCGCAAAGATTGCGGGTGGCTTTGGTAAAAGTGAAACCGAGGCGACTACTTCCCGGAAGCAGCTTCTAATACCTCTAATCTTAAAGAGCGGCAGTTATTCAGGGGGAGATCAGACACTTCCTGGAAAGGGCTATAGGCCGGATCGAAGTTTTTTTACTACGAAAAACTGAGACGTAGCGTTTAGCGGTTGTTAACATTCGTCCGAAGTGCGCCTAATCCTGGGGGAATAAAATAGACTCTATCGCCATTTCAATTTTCTGCAACTGCGCAGCTTTTCGTGATCTTCCTGTTTGCACAAAATCGGAAGTTTTTAACGTTGGAGAGATAGGCCGAGTGTTGGAAAACAGTTGATATTTTGTGTAACTGTACGTAAAATCATTAAAAAAAAGCTGATGGACTACCGCCAGATGGGCTAAAGAACGGCTCCAGATATTTATTTACCCTGAACACAGTTTAGTTTCACAGAAAAAGTACTTTTCCCGAGATATGACCCACTTTCAAGCTGGCCAGAATGCGGTTGTTGATACAAATGACCTTTCGTGACCTCGCTGCGCAGACACTGCGCAGTTGCAAAAAATTGAAATGACGATTCCGACTATTGAAGTCTATACTCACACTGGCACTCCGTCGTAATCGGCCCCGATACCCACGTAATCCACCCCAATCAGGTTCTTGATATAGTCGATGTGATCTGCATAGATTGGAATCCTAATGTTGTTATGATGTTATAACCTGTATTGTTTACATTACATTTTCGTGTCGATAAAGTTCCTTCTATCCATCAATCGTCCCAGCATGCATCCTTCCCCAGTTTTCGATTGGTTACCTTCATTGCCATTCTACAGGCCCGGAAGGGGCGTCTGCATAGGTGTACTAGTAATAAAGATCTTGAAGAAATAGTAAGACTTGAACCCTCCTTTTTTCATCTAGATATGTAAAACAATTCTGGTGTCCAAAACGTGAAAGGAGGGGATTGAGCTATACAAATGTTAAGTTCATCCAGATGTAAAGTTTTTACAAATCGACATTATAATGTCAAATGCACCAGAATGTAGGCCTACCAATTTATATATAGACTTAGAAGGGGGGAAATCCCCCGACCCGATTAGTTGAAAGACGATGTATAAGAACGTATAAGGTCCACTTCAATAACCTTTCTTCATTTTCACATCAGTCTAAAAATACAATTCTTAAAAGTCAGAAATATGCCGTCAAAATGACCCAGAAGTAGGTCACATCTATAGATTTTCCAAACAATCCCTGGGGAGTGGGGGGGGGGGGCGCTAGAAGGGCTTCACGCCTTCAGCGCTGGCATTGGGAGTTCGTCTTCGATAGTAAACGAACCTCCTTCAGGGCCCCATTTCGAAACCAACTTATGGGCTTGTTCTACCCTGCCCTTCCACCGAAGTTTATTTCACCCTATCCACTCAAGGTATTAATTCGTTCATTCGACATCTCCTTCTATGTAATACTTCATATCCGTTGTTATCACAGCGTTTCTGTTCAAATGTCCGGACAGAGTAATAGTCCAGCGCGTAGACGGCACCAGTCATATAAGGTGGTTTGTTCTTGTTAAAGCACACCTAGGTTAGGCAATGGGCATTTGTGCACCATAAAAGAATTGTCGACCGATGAGTCTGTAAATTGTTAAATTTTAATCTGACGAGCAGGCTAACATTGGTGATACTATATCAGAGTTGCACAGTTATTCAATAAATAGGTACTGTCAGAGAAGTTCTGGGAAAAGATTATTTTTCAGCGTCGTGGCGTCGTTGCAAATAAAATGATCTTTGCCTGTGGCGTATCGTAATTATTTAAACTATAGTAGTACTTTCTATGACTAAAAGCTCAGATCTGGGAATATCCTGTTGAACTACTCCGAGCTTGCCGGACTACTCATTGAACTTCGGGATAACTTTAGAGAATTTCTTTGAAGACAACGATTCGTGTAGTTTAACCAGCAGGGCGTCATACGTCCAATATTTGTACAGCTTCGTACTCACTTGTGATTGCGAATAATAAGAAAATAGCTAAATGTCATACTTCCTCCACCTTTTAGATGACTTCCTTACTATTCAGTTTTTAGGAGAAACAAGAGGCAATTCTGTTGTTTTATGTATATACAAATGAGGCATCTCGACTCAATAATGAAGCATTCATATACTACTGAGTGTGAATGGAGTTATCTAGTCTACTAGAATATGGTGTGTGTTCTTTTAAAATGTTTGTCGATATCTGGGTTCTTTCAGCCACCATTAGAGTGTATGTGTTTCGTAGGCAAAGCATCCATACCTGCGACCTGAGATAGGGTGGTATTGGTCTGGTTGTTGGGGTAACAGTTGATGTATTTGTTGTAGAAGTTCACCATCACCACACCGCCATTGTCTTTCTGAAGTTTAAAAAAAAATAGTACAACATATTGCGTAAGGAAAATAATACAGTTCTATATACGAGAAAGTTTGTTTACAGTTTTGCAGAGCATTTTAAGATTTGTGTAGCAACCTTTTTTCAATACCGGAATAAGAAGAATGAACTCCTCAACGAAAGTGTCATCACCTGAAATTTGACTTTTATACCAACTTCAATATTACAGTTCACAATTTTAATTGAGCGCTTGAATACTCAAAACACTTCATAGACTTACTGTTTTCTGAAGGACGTCGTCCTGGACGTTTCTGTAGTGGTTACATATAGTGAAGGCGGAAGAATGACTGTAGATGACCGGCGCCTTACTGACCGCCAGGGAATCCAGCATCGTCTGTCTGGATACGTGAGATAAGTCGATCAACATCCCGATACGGTTCATCTCTCGAATCACTTCCTACAGTTCAATGAGGTTTTGGAAAAATAAGGTTGTGAACCAGGCGAACTATTGATATTAAAGCTTGTTTTATAGACAATTGTTATCAACAAAGACGCACCACACTCGGTAACTTCAGGGCATGTTATTATTTTGTGAAATATTTGAAGGCAACCATTTGATACCCTAGGTCCATCTTGTTCTAGTAGCTTTTTTCAATAAAGATCTAGTGTGGCTACGATAATTTAACATACTGTGATTTTAAAGATCAGGGGTCTAAATTTATATCTGTCATGTTATTCAATTATTCAGTCAAGGCAAGTATATGTATGGCAAGAATATTTCCATCATGCCAGGCTCTCAGATTTTAGGTCCATATAGCACATGTAGGAGGCGGGGGTGCAGTGGATCATGCAGTTGCTCCAGTGGATGTTCGCCCCAAAAAGGGGCAGTTTTCGATACAAACTTGTAAAGTAAATCATGATACCACACGAGACATGCGAGGCGGAAACGCAGCATAAAAGCGACCACTGCCTTAATTACTGCCTTAACCCCATTGCCTTAATTTTCTATTTGGTCGTCAATCGGCCAACATGAAATTCGAACAGTGAACAATTTCAGATATCCTTCAGTCTTTAGTTTCCAGCGTTTTGCATAGATTAATGATAAGACACCTGAAACATCCTTTTCGAATGCAATGCCGGTAGACTGTCGACCAGATTTTAGCAATCAATCCGATCTGACGACAATCCCATGCCCAAGTTCAGTTCGATATTTCGAAGCTTTAATGAGTACACATATAAGACGCATAGTTGTTGTATCGGTACACGCTTAAAACTAAAGTGTTGAAACTTACTCGTAAAGTGTTGAAATAACCCTTTAAGTGTGTCCACAGGGACTGATCTTTAAGTGTTGTCCCTGAGGACACACTTAAAGGGTTATTTCAACATTTTACGAGTAAGTTTCAACACTTTAGTTTTAAGCGTGTAAAGCAACTGAACCTGCTGAGCATGTGTAAAATGAGAGTCAGCAAGTAGTAACTGTTCACGTCTAACCATGGGTCCATGTTAATGATCAATGTTAATATCTAATTATGTTTACAACGGTTTAAAGCGGAAAAATGAGATGGTATAGGATTTGTTCTTCCAATCAAATGCACCCTGCCTCTCCTTGTATACAGTGCACTAGCTCTAGCAATTTCCTAAGCCGACAACCACTACTTCTGGCGACAATTTTCCCCAACCATGGCCATTATATCAAAATGTCAATTCTACAAACATGTCCCGAGATCACATCTCGAGTTAAACGAAGTGAGCCTATAGGATGCCAAGTTGGATGCCAGTTTGTAATGTACTGTTTTCTGTGTCCTAAACGAAAAAAGAGGGCCGAGCACAGGGACATTCCTCTGTTTTAATGACTTAAATTGTGGAGATCTGATGACAATATTTAAAAAAAAAGAACTTTACCGTTCCGAATGTATTCAGCCCATTATGTTCCATGGGGTCTTCACCCGAATCCACTCTCCAATTGTCCGCCCTGAAATCAAACGAAAGTGTGAAACAGTGGTTTTCTCAAACTACTATGTCAGCAATACTGTTGCATTATTGGATGAATCGGAAGCTCTCTCGGAAGTATCATGAATATAGTGGAATTATTGAGGTACGTCAATGACACCTAAGCATAGTGTACGAATATAGTATTGTATCACATTGACTCTTAGAGTAATACGGACAACTATAAGGAACGTATAAGAGATTAATGCTGAACGAATTATCGAAGATGTCGATCAAAGTATTGGCATCTTGATATATTAGCAGGTAGCAGGGTATTATGGATGAAAACATGGCCCTTTCAAACTCGTCTGTGTGCAATGCTACTGGTCGTGCCACTCCCTAACTGCAAACAGCGACAGTTACGGAGCCTGTTCGTTGGATGGGCGGCCATGGACCAAAATTTAACAAGAAGCAAGAACATTGCAGACACTTCAGAGCAGGTCTCTATATTTCGTCAGGTCGCTCATGTGGCTTTTCTCTGAGGTTAGGCAACGAGATTTGTTCCAAGGACGACATCAGAAGATGTGAAAACTGAGCTGATATGGTTCCAAATAAAGTTGCAATCAAGATTTTACAGATCTTACTATCCTAAAGTTAAATTTCCTTTTACAAGCGAGTGGCATCATTCATAGATTCCAAGAAAATAATTAATTTGACTTGCCAACGTAAACGACGTTGCCTGACCTCATGCATTGATCAGTCACGAGGAAAATGATGTCGATTCGTAACGTCCATGTCAAAGATTCACTCTTCGATGAAATAATTTTGCTGTTGTATTGTTGGTCAACATCGAACGACAAGAGCCAGATGACGAAAAATCCCAATGGGGACACCTGAAGATTGTCGCAGTTGACGAAATGTATGTTGCATGTATGAAATTAGCATTTCTACAACAGTTGGGCACGCGCCTTATTCTTCCATAACGACTTCCCATCACCTTTTCAACAGAATTTTTCGGAATATGAAAAAAAATCGTCCAAATATACCACGAACGCGGCCTATACATTCTATATAAGACTTCGCATTACCGCCCTGGCATTGTTAAGTTGTTGAAAGTTGTCCTCAAGCACGTTAGCATCCTTTATCCGTTGTCGAGAGACACATATTCACTTACCATGGCGTGTTGCAACTGTGGGTTATAGTCATATATCTGACCCCTAGGTCATAGAACATCCGCAACGTTCCCAGGCTGCTATCGATGCTGTGGCCACCCTCAAGTCCCACCAAACTGGCTACCTTGCCTCGACTAAATGCATCTAGGATTCCTGTGGAAGTTCCGATTATTGATACGCTCACATAACAGGGCTATAGGTGCGATACAATATATCAATCCCCGGTACGATCCCTCCATTACACAGTTACAAAGGTTATAGATTATTATTAATAGACACTGTCCAGTCTAAGTTTGTACTGAATGTACTGACGTCTTCAAAAGAAAAAGGAGTAGGATAATTCAAGAGTTATGACATTAGAAGAGGATTCTTTGTTTTAGCAAGGAATGAATCTGTATCTTATTTATTTTATTAGTTAACATTTGCTATGATAACCGATAACATGCAATGGTCGTGAGAATGCAATCTGACAAGATGAGATATGACCCTGCCAGCCGATTATCCGTCGAACAACTTATAGAGCGAAAAATAACCGCCGTTAGTTTTCTGTATTCATATGATCAATATATAGCAACATTCACTGATAACGAAGTGTATCGATTGTGATCCAAATACCTTGAGCACTGGTCACAAACTCAAATGTTTCCGGATATTTGTGGACGAACTTTTTTATTATGTCGAGTTGATCGAGCGAAAAGCGGACGGCGTCTTTGCCTTGGGAAGTGCACCTCACATAGCAGGCCCAAAACTAGAAAAACACAAATATATTTTTAAATATCTCGAAACATGTGAACATGAACAGTTTCTCATGTGAACAGTAATATTACAGGCTTAACAACGTAAGACATCTAAAGCCATTCGACGTGTGGGATCGATGGTAAAACAACAGCCTTATGGACTTCAGTATACGCCCGTGAATGCATAACTATAGCCCTTCAAAACATATTGCATCAACGATAATTTGATCTTGATGGAATAGGCTTCTAATTAATCACCAGTTGCATATGTACTGTGGTGTAAATTCGAAGAGCCAAGCCATGATCCCTCGATATACTGCAATAACTAGAGTTTGACCTTGATAAAACAGGCCAAATTCAATGATATTGAAAGGCTTCTAGTCAAACACCAGTTGCATATGTAAAATGAATTTAGAGAGCCTAAATTAATGTTATCACCAATACTCAAATTTTACTTATAAAACTAAAGATTTAAGATAAAATAGGTCAAGGTCAGTCACCTTCACTAGGCTTCCCATCGCCATGCAGTTGCATATGTTATACGCATTTAGAAAGCCTGGCTATAATCCTTCAAGAGATATCGTGTTAACAAGCACGATGGACAGACAGACGGACGAACAGACCCAGCAGACAATACCCCTCGGCCAAACTTAGCAGAGGGATAAAAATCAGTAGGCTTCGACTCCTTTACCATCACAATTCCCATCCAGTCTGAACTGTACTTATAACTTAAACACAACAATTTTCAATGATTTTTGAATATGGTTTTTCTTTGTCCCATGGGTGAGGTATTCCTAAAGTTTGGTACCAATCCATAACATGGAACTGGAGATATCGCACGGACGGACGCAACTCGTGATCGCAATATACCACCTCGTCTATCTGTGGGCGTATAAAACTGGCTGTCAGGGATTTGCGATGTGCATTTCAGCAAGGACTCGATCCCCAATGAGATGAAGACGAAGTTTCAAAATAGAATAATACTTAGGAAGACAAATTTTCAGCGAGCAAAGAATATATTATCTTCTTGTATGCTCAAAATAATTCTAAAGCCCTGGATATTATATTCTTAATAAAATCGTATTTGAAATATTGTATTTAGATAAAATCGCCGATTTCTAAATGGAAAAAAAAATCACATATCTTGGAGATCGAGCTGAATTAGAAAGAGCTTGACGCCAAAATATTTTCCATTGGGTTCACTTGGGAGCAGACAGTTTTGGTTCTTGTTCCGTCTCAAAGTGTTTTCTCCAACGCCAAGCCAGCATTCAATGGGATAATTTAGTCCGATTGTTGTGTGCAAAACATGATGGAGCCGTGTTATTCGGGTTCGATTCATCAAATGGGGTAATGATTCTCCCTTAGATAATGTATTTTATGTTAAATGATACATTTCTTTCATTTTGCCACCTCAACTGCACATCATAGGGGCCGAATCTTCGCTAAACCACACAGGTCCTTTCCTGAGATGCTGTACCTAATTTGACAGCTGTTTCTCTTCCAGCCCCAGCCGCTCCAGTGTAAGCTGGGACTAGTACTCTACCCCAGGTGTAAGTAATTACCTTTCCAATATCATCGACTAAAATCCATTCTATTGTTATTACCTGTGCGCTCAGATGGCCTTTCCTTATCCGTGGTATATCCGTGTGGGTGATATCCCAGATACCCCGCAGGTCCTCGTTGAGATGAACCTTCCAGACAGAGTTATTCCCCTGTGAACGGTACTGCCATGCCAAGTCGTTATGACTTTTACCCAAATGAAAAACATTAAAAACATAATTAGCGAGGCATAGTTTTGAGTCATTTCGGGATAACGAAGATTCGATTCATTTGATTTCATTTTGATTCATTCGTCCATTAAGATTAGACGTGATACCAGGACCGGTCATACAGCTGCCAAGAAAAACATTGGTATATAAAATAGTATACGGCACTAGCTATATTTAAAGTATTAATTTGTAAATTACTACTTCCGCCAAATTCACCGGAAATGTCGGAATCGGCACTGCAGCGTGAAAGTATAAGCAAGTCCCGAAATTCCCCGAATACAACCGCCACCCCACAGGCATTCCTTTCGGAGAACCAATTCTTGACGAGTAGTTCTGACATGAATAATCACATGATTTACAAAGAATGGTTAAACAAGTTTGATCACATGAGAGTCTAAACTACAGAGAACTAGTAAACTCTATACTACATGAAGAAAGTTTATCTCACAAACATAATTAAAACAAAAGTCACTTTAATATTCCCACATTGCGAAAAATATTGAGTTGTTGTAACACAATTTTGTGCTAAAATGGCTTTCACACAAAATGTTTTGTGTTAAACTTAATGTATCAACACAAAATTGTGTTGAGTTCAATACAAATTAGTGTTGATTCTTACACAATTTGTGTTATTTTCAACACAATTCTGGTGCTAAAATGGCTTTCAACACAATTTTTTTCGCAGTGCAGCATGTACCTCTTCACATGTATATATGCACATCTATACACTATCCACATCTATAAAACATCTATATAATATCCACATCCATATAATATCCACTTCTGTATATTATCCACATCCACATCTATATATCCACATCTATATAATATCCACATCTATATATCCACATCTATTTTTCCACATCCATAAATATCCACTTCTGTATATTATCTACATCCACATATCCACATCTATATCCACATCTATATTATGTCCACATTTATACATAACACTTCAATATCCACGCCTACATGTATATACACACATCTTAATAATATCCACACGTTAATAATATTCACATCTTCATAATATCCACATCTTAATAATAACAAAAAAAACAAATTCAACTTTAAACCAATATATAGAAGTAAAATTGTCGCCCTTGTGGATTTCATTAATACTGGTCTTAGTAGTTGCATCTCTTCAGTATGACTTAACATGAACCAGTTTTACAATTTCTCCTACACCTTGATCTCTCCCTGCACATGATCTTGGACCTGAGCCTGCATCCACCCTGACCCGCCCTCCCACCCTGACCATGCTCATGCTCCTGTCCCTGTCATGTGAGGGAATCATTTTCTCCACTACATGTATTTTTAAGGAATAGTTTTCTCGAGATGTACTCAGCCGATATCAAGCAAGGCCGCTTTTTAGTTTGTGACATCGAAAGCTACCTCTCACAAGAAGAAACTATTCATGAGCTGTCGAGGTACATCCTTTGCTCAATGGTGTTTGATAAGTAGCCCAAATGTTGTTATCATGAGAAACTTGCCGATTTGGCGACAAATAAACAAAAAAAATCTGCAGTGTTATATATGTGAGTGTTTATTGGGATGATTTGACACATTTTGCGAAAAAAAACTTGCTGTCTTCCTTACTAAACTGGGATACATCTCAGTAAACTCAGACATAATATCACGAAACATTATATTTGACATCAACGCTATATAAATCCCGTGCGAATTGAAACTACATCTGATAGCCAATCAGGTGGTTAGCTGGACGAAATAACTATAAAGTAAGCACCTTTTAATTACACACAGGACCACGTGGACCAATTTTTTAAGCATCTTGTCTATATGCATCGTGCGTGGTAAACGCAACATTCAAAGGATTTACTCACGCCGAAAAGTCTGCTTTTGTCAGGCGGTAGAAAATATCAAAAGACCGACAGGCGATAATTTCTTCGTTTCCGGAAACTAAACGTCAATCAATGTCAAATTGAAAAGGCAGAATTTGTCGTCATTGGCTCATTATGGAATCTCGTAGAATATCGGAAAAATGTTCACACGAATTTTTAATAACGTCACATCTAGATAGTATTTTCCTGATTTACCATCTTGGTTAACCTAGATTGACTAGGATAGGGTATAGGAGACCAAAATGAGACACTCCATCGCATTCTCTGATGATAAATCTGTGGTATTACAAAAAAAATGTAGCTTGTATCTTCCTCGCCTGATGCTCAGCAGGAAGAGGATAGATAAAAGGTTAATCCGGTGTCAGGGTAACGTGACCGTGTCGTCGTGGTATGATTGCAAAATTGTCGAAAGCGATGTTAAAATCCTACTCATTCACTCACTCACCCAATCACTCACACACTCCTAAATCAGTGGTAGCATGGAGCTAGGATGATATCATTTCTAACTCCATGATAGTAGCAAAATGAATCACTCATAAAGCAATCTCTTGCTGCAAAGTGGCCTGAGAGGCGAAGATATGTTTCCAATAACATAATTTTCTGCATGCATTCTTCAGCTGAAAATTGGATTCGCAAAATTTCAATGAATAATATTAGCCTATACCATGGATTTTATTATCCTTGGTAATATACTTATACCCTTTATTCTTGGGAGTAAATAGAGCGAGGAACGCCATATTCTTTCATGCCGAACGACATGAGATAGATCAACAGAAGCAAACATACTTAATATTTATATATTCTACCAGGATCTACCCGGTACAAACTCACTTATGGATATATTGAATACATTTGCAAACAACACACGTGTTGACCCAGATCATCTTAAATCTGGATTAAATCGGTATTTTATAGGTTGAGATTCGAAACAAGAGAGTCGCATGGCGCATGGTATGTCTGTTCGGGAGTTGAAATTCTTGTTGTTTATTAATAATTTATAACCTTATTTGGCGCGAATATTTCGCAATTATTTTATAGTCGTTGAACCTGTATTCCCCAAGAAATGTTTTCAGACTCTTTCATTTAAGATAACTCATCAGCACCCACAGCCTCTTTGCAACCAAATTCTCCTTCCGAATGATGAACAATGATTGGGGGGCGGGGGGGGGGGGAGGGGTGAGAAATTGCTGCAAAGAGACGTGTTCACAAAATAATAGGCATGTCTGACAAGAGCGGCCCACGATCTTTTTTTCTACTAAAAAACGGTGGTATACCGGTACCTAAAAGTTTACAATTTTTGACATTCTTGTTTTGGACACTTCGTTCATAATCACCTCCTTGAACATCTCCTCCTCATCTTTGTGGATTTGTAGAGAAGTCCAGATGTGCATATGCGACAAGGAAGATGATTATAATTCTCACACTACTCATTTCTGGATACAGGTTATACACACAAACAAGAAGTGAAAAGAGTGTACATTTTTAAAATGTCAAGTAGTTTGAGATCGTTGCAGTGTTCAATTTATAGTGTTATTTTCTATGGCGTAAATTTCCTACCAGCATGTGTTACAGATCCTGTGTAAACTGTAGCGCTTTCAATGAACCAACGTCAACAGTTTTTCAATGAACAAATATTACATTTTTTTTTCAAAATTTGTAGGTTTAACCTATAAAGAGTTATAAAAAGTGGTGTATGAACAACACATTCTGACATTATGCTTATTAATTAGGATTAAATCTCTTTCTACCAACTAAATGTGTATACTGTTTGAAAATGTTTTGAATTCTTGATTGTCTGGCGTAATGCATATCAAGATTTTAATTATATTTCTATAGTTAATAGCGGCATATATGAACACTGAGTAGGTATAGACTTGACGGATCTAATATATGATATGATTAAATATTGACTCGAATGTAGAACCAAAAATATTTGGTCGACTTTAGAACCAAAAATAGTGGGTCGAATTTAGAACCAAAATATTGTGTCGAATTTAGAACCAAAAATAGTGGGTCGAATTCAGAGACAAAAATATTGGATCGAATTTAGAACCAAAAATAGTGAAACGAATTTAGAACAAAAAATATTGGGTGGAATTTAGAACCAAAAATAGTGGGACGAATTTTAGAATCAAACATGTTGGGTCCAGGTTAAATGGACAGATCATTTCGATCCAATTTTCTTGGGTCGGAACATATTCATATAACCAAATAAATAAATAAATAAATGGATAATTAAAGCTTTCGTGTCCGCGTAGTAGCTCCAACGTTCTACGATCGCCGGCGAGTCCGTCATTTTTTTTTTTTTACATTATCGTGAACTAAATTTACAGCTATAATACAAACAAGTAGGCGTAATTCTAAAGCAAAATAAGAACAAAATAACGTTACTCATGACGTCATCGTAAAGAGGCTGGGCCTGGGCCAGGAACCGGTCGCCTCCAAACATGAGAGAGAGATTGTTTGCTGGTATACAATACCCCAGCTCAGTTGCCCCTGCGTTTCAGTCCAGTGAACAGGTTGTAAAAGTGTCCTAGCTCTAGGACTATACTTCGAACAATATTCTTGGGTCATAATGACCAAATGTATTTGGCAGTGCATGCACGCTTAACGGGGTATTATGGTGTTCTATTTGTGCCAAGTTTCCGTCGCCTTTTCAAAACGCGACGTCGCCTTTTGAAACGCGACGTCGCCTTTTGAAACGCGACGTCGTGTTTCGAAACGCGACGTCGCGTTTTTAAAACACGACGTCGCCTTTTGGAAAACACGACGTCGCCTTTTAAAACACGACGTCGCCTTTTAAAACGCGACGTCGCGTTTCTTTCCTATGTTTTTGCATTGTAAAACTCGACACAACGGAACTCGACGTCGCGTTTTCAAAAGGCGACGTCGTGTTTCACCCACGTCTTGTTTGACAATGTTAAAAGATAGGAAAGAAACGCGACGTCGCGTTTTAAAACGCGACGTCGTGTTGTTTAAAAGGCGACGTCGCGTTTTCAAAAGGCAACGTCGCGTTTCAAAACGCGTCGCCTTTTGAAACGCGACGTCGTGCTTCAAAAGGCGACGTCGCGTTTCGAAAGGCGACGTCGCGTTTCAAAAGGCGACGCGTTTTGAAACGCGACGTCGCCTTTTTAAAAGGCGACGGAAACTTGGCACAAATAGAACACCATAGTATGTACTGTCCCACAATACCGCTGCACATACATGATCAAGAAGACATGTACAAAGAGAAAAGCTGATACGGGGATATATATGTCACCTTCTGAGTATTTACACTTGTGTATGGAAGATGAGGGTATTCTGTGGGCAACAAGGAAGAAAAAAAAATCAATCTTTAGAGAGACTTCCTTGTTCGTGCTAAAAAGGTGTTAAACAGGTTAGTGTATGTAGTTCATGTCCACCATCACGTCTGCTTGACTGATAATCCCCAATAGTATTTCAACGGAATTCACAGAAACTTGGAATGAGGCACTTTGTCAAAGTTATAGCGAAGTCGCGCTGACGATCTTGAGCGCACGCGAGATCCGAGACGTCTCTTGCTATCATCGTCGCATGCACAACGGCTTTCCCCTGCCTGTTCTCTCGTGTCTTCACAAGTCGCAGAGGGTTTACCTCCATGGACATTTTTGGTGATTCGAATGAGTTCTTGAGTCGATGCCTCTAATATACAATTTCGTACATTTCATCCCCCGCACTTGTTTTGAATTAGCGCGTCGGTATCCCAAGCCTACGGTGTCTACTTTGACTTCCGATGTCGATTTCAGCGTGACATCAAAGTAGTTTGGCCAGCGTTGAAATTCAAACCTGTCACATCTCATACCTCGCAGCGGATTGGCGTAATCCGCTGGCTTAGCGCGTTCACTGATTGGTTTGATTTAGAGGAAACCTCTTTATCTGTTTATATCCAGAACTGGTATGTTTTACTAACCAAGCCAGTGTATCGATCCTAACTGATCGATCGATACACTGGCTCGCGAGGATGATTCTCTCGGGATCTAGCTGTTGCATATAATGAGGCTTATGTCTCCTAGGTCCCATAAATATCGCGGTGCACAATCGCCACTTTCCGTATAGGCTGTCTGTGGCACCTGACTGAAATTTAAATTATTTATTTGGCATGAACATGCAAGCGCTCTATGCGCCTGCGTGTCATTCCATAATTGCATCGTAGCGTAGTAAGATAGTGGCCTTTGATTGGTTGTATTCATGATCACGAGGTTCGAGAGGCGTGCCGTATGTTCATGAATGTTGTACGAAATAAAGACCAGGTGCGGTAAATCGGTCAGAAGCATCTGGTGGAGCGAGAATGGTCCGATATATTTGTGTCGAAACTAAAATTAAATAAAACCTGAATCTGCGATCCGATGTTGGTTCTGGCAACTGATCAAGTATCGTGCGCGCGAACAGTGGTAGAACTCGAACTTGTCTCATCCACCTCAGACGCAATACCACGGAACACGGAAAACGGAGCATAGTCTAAATGCAATCTAATTAAAACTAAATCCTATCTGCTCCCCCATTCGGATAACAGGCTTGCGGTAACTCAAGTGTCAACCAATCCTGAGAACGCTTCTTATTGCTTTGAAGGGAACATTAATGATAGAGAATTCTTGGTTGGCTCAGTCGACATAGACGCCGCGCTGACGGGGTGTCTTTTCATGTTTCCACGATCCCGACATTGTGCATCATAATACGGGGTAGATAAATGGACTGGTCTTTGGTCTTTGGACTGCGTTCGCTATAGCTGGCAAAATCATGGAAAACACATTCTCTTTCTCCTCCTCCTATTTCTCTTCCCGACCTTTCTTATTTAGTTCCCTAATTTTTGTCTTAACAGGATAAATTCGGGGTCGCGAGAATGTCGCGTACCAAAATTGGAGCCAGTAGGTCAAAGGTCAAGGTCGCTGTGGCCTATAATTCAGGAAGTCCTCGAAATTCATGTTTTATTTGAGTGGATATACTCTAAAGGTCAACTGTACCCCAAGCTCCAATCTCAGTAAACTCAGATATAATATCAGGGAATATTATATCTGAATTTAGCGCTATATAAATCCCGTGCGAATTTGAAAGTACTATTGTTAGCCAATCAGGTGGATAGCTTGTTGAAACAATTTCAAAATCACGCACACAGTAATTACACACGGTAGCACGTGGTCTAATATATAAACATTATCCTGAAACAGTATCCAAATATGGCTCCATTTCCATACAGTGTGCGTGGAAAACCGTAAAGATCAAAGAGTTTACTCCCGTCGAAAATGTGTCGTGTACAACGATAGAGGTCAATAGGTCACCAGTCAACGTCACTGACTACCAGCCGTAATTGTAGAACCGGGAGACCCAGTTAGTCAATCGAGCGAATTTGGAAATTTGAGAAAAAAGTGGTAAGATTGACACCATGCTGCATATGTACGTGTTTTGACGGTGCAGTTCAAGGAACAGTTTGTAGTAGAATAGTTCCCACGTGTTTTCACCCAATTTTCGCCGCCATTGTAATGTTTTAGTATCTCAAACAAACACAAATTTTTCGAGAGATAAACTCTGCGTAATTCCCAACGCTTACGCGCCCCTATACTAACCTGTAGCACATGGCCATTCGGAACTGCCAAGTGGAAATCTAAGAAGGAGAAGAACATGAATCCAGATGCGACGCGCTGGAATCGTCCAGTACGCATGACTCAATACCAAACTACAAACGCGGATGCATGAACCGTCGATCGTCAACTCATACACTACATACACCAAATTTCGTCGAATGTACTGGTAATCATGTATATTATGACCCATGAAGATATAATATCATAAAATACCAGTATTAGTTTTAACATTAAACGTGTCGCATGTTTAAGTTATACAGTTCCAGTGACGCCACAGCTTGATTTCGAATCTGCCAGTCTATCGTGACTTGAACAATATCGTGTGGTTCGTGTCATTGTACGGACAATTCCTAAATCTGATGTTACCGGATTATTCAAACCTCGAAATACAGAGAGTTCCAAACTTACTACTATGTTGGATGTTACGTACTGGCGACGTCGGGATTTTGTTTTCTTTGAATATTCTTGGGACATTGCACAATTCTGAATCAAGAACTCTGACAATGAGTAACGCCGACGTACCAGTGACGACCCTTCGTCCTGCTTATGTGAGTAGCGTGGCTAGTGTATGCCCCCGGCCGTCTTTTCTACAGTGCCGTCTAACTATTTCTGAGCAAATAAAATCTGCCATTACTGAAGTCAGGATAATGGTTAACGCCGTCGATTCAGAAAGTGCTGCTGTCCATGCTATAAATTAAAAACAGAGAAAGTCCCAGCCACCAGGCTAAAATGACAAACGTACAGGTTAGTGTTACCGTTGTAGCTCTGAAAGCCATTTCGTGTGTGTCAATCACAGCATGGTGTCCATGACATTACAGGGTAGTAGGGTAGTTGAAAATACAATACGAGCATCTACTCCGTCATTCAATATTCAACCGTCGTCCGTTAAAGAATTTCGGCGTCCATAATCCAAAGACCTATTCCATATAGCAGCATTAGCTCCAAATTAAAAAAAAAAGAATACAACTGAAGGCACCCTGACTGTGCTGTATGTTATCAACCAACAACGCGCATTGGAGATAACAACAGATTCATGTGCCCTGCCACAATTGTCACAAGCGACATCGAACTGATGATTGACACAGGTTCTCAATTTTCCATTCTTCCCCATCACATGCTGACTGAACTGCACCAATTACCAGAGACCAGAGATTCCTGTGATGAGCTGTTCTCTGCTGAAGTATGAATAGATAACTCTGTCATTAACCATACTTTCTATGTTGTACAATCTGGTACTGTAGTTATTGGATGTGAGCTCTTCAAGGCATTGGGAATGCACAATGACCCAGTAGCTGATATTTGCTTACCTGTTGGTTCTGCTGACAAATTGTCTGACCTATCTGAAGCTGGTAAATGTTGTGTCAAGAACTTTGTCGATGCAGTTAAAGTGCTTCCTGCTGTCAAACTATTCTTGTACAAGGACATCCCTTACCTAACCGTGTTCCTTTCCTATGAGGGCCTGGTCAGATTCTGTAAGTTTCCCTATGGCCTAGCCTCAGCTCCCACAGCTTTCCTGGAAATGATGTCCCAAATACCGAGAGTGGAATGCTACCTGGATGACATAATAATTTGTGGTGTCACGGTGGTACAGCATGATGGACGATTACGCCAGCGGCTATACCCACTGTCAGCAGCAAATTTGCGCTTAATGCCGGAATAGTTCAAATTTCGCCGGCCCCAGTTGCCATTTCTTGAGTTTATCATCGGTGCTGATGGCCTACGTCCCGATCATAAAAATCTCCACTTCATCATTGATGCTTCAGTTCCATGACAGGTCACCTCAGTGGGCTCCTTTATAGGAATGACTGGTTTCTACGCAAAATTGTACCCCTTCGCAATCTGACACGGGCCCAAAAACCATTCACATGGACAGATGATAAACAATAATGCTTCGTGAATGTGAAAGGCTGTACTGCAAACAGTACTACCTTGACCTTATTTTACCCTGACCTTTCAGTTATTGTGTCTACTGATGCATCAGATTATGGAATTGGTGCAACCCTTGTACAAAACAAGGACGGGTGAAGAAGGTACAGTGGCCTTTGCATCACGCAGTTTGACAGGGGCTGAACGGAAATACAGTTGCGTATGTCTGATCGGTGGAGAGATGGAGAAAAAATACTTTAGACGCCGTACCGATCATCGCCCACTTACTAGGGATACTGGTCGAGTTGGAATGCGGATATCAAGATGGTCCAGTCGCCTTATGTGCTTCAACTATACAATGACCGACATGGTTCAGAGAATCTTGTAACTGATTGCCTATCACGGTTACCCTACCAGCAATCACAGATGAATCTACAAACATGATAGATGAGTCGCAAATCATCGCAGCCATTACCACATAGCTATCTGCTCTCTGCCCCATAATGCAGAAGCTTCGTGCACAGATCAACAATGGATGGCCTCCATCCTGCAAGTCCACTGATCCAGAGTTAAGGCCATTTTATTTGTTTCGTGTGTGTTTGGTGACATTGTCCTGAGTGGAGAAAACCGTGTTGTTATACCTGCTACTCTACGCCGAACCATGAATAATCTGGCTCATTCAACTCATCAAAGTAGCAAGAGCCGGCTTCGAGATCTTTGCTTGTGGCCGGGTATGGATTCTGAGGTAGAAAGTATTATTCGTTCCTGTCATGTGTGTCAATCTGCTGACAAGACTGCACATACCGACACTACATCACTGCAGCCTGGAAGAAAGTTGTCATTGATATAATCGGCCCGTTTGACACTTCTGCTGCAGACTGCAGATATGCGATCACATTGGTGGCTTATTACAGACAATGGCCCGCAGTAGCATTCAAGCCTTCTATCACTTCTGGTGCTGTAATTAAATTCCAGGATACAGTCTTCATCTGCGACGGATACCTGAGAGAATTGGTCAGTGATATATTTGTCTGTGGAGTCATATGACTTCTTGTCACTATGCCGGCATCCTTTTCCAACCCTTTCAATGGTGCGTTTAATAATGGATCTCAGTTTGTCTCTACTGAGTGCGAGACTTACTTGCCTGAATGTAAAATAGATCCCCTCAAATCTAGCTTGAACTACCCGCTTGTGAACGGAGAAATTGACGGTTTAATCGAACGCCGAAGGGAAATATTCAAAGCACGATCATCGAACACTGTCCATTGAAGTCTTCTACGTCTGAGTTTCTTCAAGTGTATCATGCGACGGCACACGCTACAACCAATGTGGTACATTCAGAGTTACTTGACGGGCGGGAAATGACGACTAAACTCTTAATTCACCCAGGTAATGCCCCATATCCAATCACGTCTGGTGTGGAAGTGTACAAGCGAGTACAAAGAATGAATCCAAGGACTGCGCCGCGGCTAAGCGCAGTGCCAATACGTCAACACAAAAATCCAGTGATAGGGTACGGGTGCGAAATAATCTTCCTATGCCAAAGGTAAAGCAAATTCGGCAAGATTCAGCGCATTGCTAACACTAGGGAGGTCAACACTTTTGTTTGAAATCTTATCAACCTTAGCCCTTGGCACGGTGACAGAAATGCCAGTGCCATGTGCCACAACTTCTTGTGCCTTAACAACTGCCGCAACACCCTATGAATCAATGCCCCGTGCTACATGTAGACCAGTCATATGTTTTAAAGACTATGAAATCTATGAGTAGAAAGTGTTTTAAAGTGAACGTAAAGGCTGCAACAACATACACGCTATGTGGAAGAACTATATTAAAAATATCAGTTGGCAGCAACAAATATTTTTTGTGATTTTTTCTCTTCCGAAAAAATAATTCCAAACACCGGAATAATTGACTGGTGCAACAATCGACTGGGGTCGGACATGTTCGTCTATTGAGTAGCCTTGCGCCAATGAAAACGCTTCCTCGTAGCACGTGATATTTTCCTGTGACGTAGTATCACTTTGTTGTGGCCTTGCTGTAACACGAATTGTAATGGCGGAGGTGGAGGGCTCGGTTGTTTCAAGCGTGTTTTGACTGTGTTGCGTGTCTTCAGCAAGTGTTTACCAAGCTGAAACTTGTCAGGGCGCAGTGATGGCAAGCAAAATACATCCGTCTCGGGTTCTCCTCTGCTACAGCCGGAGAAGTTATCATTACACGGATTCCCGTTAGGGAAGCCGGATCTTCTTAAACAGTGGCTGCACAACATCGGCAGATTAGACTGTACTCCAACCGAGAAATCTGTGCTGTTTTCGGTCTATTTTAAAGCCGAATGTTACCAACCTGACCTCTACGGAAGGCTGATGTTGACGCCCAGCAGGAGAGCCAGGAGGCGAAGGAAATTAAAGAAGATGCTATCCCAACAGAATTGTCGCATCGTAGATCAAAGACACCGAGATGAACAACATCGATACAGAAACGCCAGAGTGTGGAAGTTCCGAACTTTTGAGTGAGGTAAAAATAATTTTATTACCGTTTGGCGGGACAGAGACACCACGAGATAGGCATATTATACGAAGTTTCGAAATCTGGGTCTTCGATAACATGTTTACATGCTTACTGCGCTTTCTAACTCCACGAAGTGGAGAGCTCCAAGGTGATACGACGTCACTGCTCTGATGTGAGACAGCCAACATGGCTGCGGCCGGGGAACAATAATACAACAGAGATAATTTCGTTCCTACTCGGTGCAAAAAAATCCCCAAAAATATTTGTTGCTGCTGTTTGATACTTTCATTGTAGTTCTTTCCCACAGAGTGCATGTTGCCTCAGCCTTTACGTTCACTTTAACAAACGTATGGATTCTATTTCATTTTATTTGACTTTGACATTTCATACTGAACTTTACATGCACGAGCGGTTTATCATTCGCCGTTATGTTTACACATTTCCAATTGACTTTTGGGCTGCCATACTGGACTAGATTTCGCGAACTGTAACTTGTTACGAAGGGAGATATATTATATCGTGACTTGAACATTATGCTGTAGTCCGTGTCATTGTACGGGCAATTCCTGAGTCGGATCTAACTGGAGTTTTCAGACCTCGAAATACAGAGAGTTATAACCTACTACTGTAATGTCTGGGTTGAAAATCAACGCTGCTATGGGTCGGTCCACCGCAGAGGGAACTGCCAACAGTGGTGGTAAGTACTGTTGTGCCCTCTGGTGTCAGTGGAAAAACACATGCATTCGAATGGGATTGAGGGGAGGTAATCCGATTCGAAAGTTCAACTTATCTCACCTGGGTTGTGAACTCGGGTTGGACGTGTCCAACGTCACCACAAACAACATGACGGACGATGGTCTGTGGGTTAACCTGAAAATTCTCCATCTCGAAAGAATATCCCTTATGATGAGTTCTACTTGAACTTGTGTAATCATCTTTGGCAGCAAAATTGCCTGATGCAAGTTTGACATGACATGACAAGTTTCAGGCTACACCCGTCTTTACTTGGTGACAAATCAGACAAGCCCACTAGGATATATTTGTTGGGACAGAGGGTAGTCACATGATTTAGCCATACGTCCTAGATATTCCGTAGTTGGAACAAATCTTCGCCAGTATTCGTAATGCAAACACTGTACGGTAGTCAACGTCAGTGAACTCAGATGTCATATCAGGAATATTGGTACCATATCGGTTTACCTAGAATGAACGGTACCAACCGGAGTTTTCCAAGAAAAGTACAATCTATGTTTCTCAAACTGTCTTTACTATCACAGCTGAAAACATCGAATATATTACCTCAAAGTGAAAACGGTCTGATCAAAATGATTTGTCGGGTAGTTTTTTGTTGTTTGAGACTTTTGTTGTTCTTAAACTTTTATAGTTCCCAAACGGAAATACAGTGGCTCTGTTAATGGTGATAGTTGGCGTATGTGTAGTATACCCAACAGCTCCTGCATGGTCACACGTTTGTCTGAGTAGATGATTTGAATAATAACGAGCCATCGGCCATCCTTGTTACATCGCCTCTTCTCCAGTTTCCGATAATTGGCACGGGCTGCATTCGGTCTTCTCGCTTGTAGTAGGAGAAGTGCAGTATTGGTATTATTGTCACATACAGTGCGAGATCACTTCCGGTCACACGATTTGTGGGGTATGTGTGAAACTAGGATTTTCCAGGAAAAATGCGGAAACACGAAATTAACAGCCTAAAATGCGAAAAACAAAACGTCAAATCCGTCTGATTGGGATCTACCTGCTCCTAAGGGGCCGTAGAGCGTGTAGTCTTGAAGCCCCGGCATGTAGATTACGACTTAGGTGCTCATGCGTAGTCGACGCGTAGTAGTGAATTCATGTGGGTAGTTTTAGGGTGCGCAGGGGCATGTTCGTGTGCGATAGGGTCAACTATAGCATGGAGGGTCTTGTCTTGAAGCACTACGATGGGGGTGATTTGGGGCGGAAATAACGTCACGGTCACGTCACGGCTTAGTCGAGGTGTAGTAGCGAAAGAGGTGTAGAAGCGACAGAACGCATTTTGGTAGAGCGCAGAGGCGTATTTGGGTGAGATGTAGACAATTCGGGTTCCGAATATGGCGTAGAGAGTGTTGCCTTAAACTCTCGTGAAGTAAACTAGGTAGTTTGGACCCTAAAGGACATCACTTTGAGCATGCGCAGTCGAACAGTAGTTGCGAAAAGGGGCATTTTAGGGGGGCGCAGATGCGTCTTTGGGCGACTTAAGGGCCATTGTTGGCCAAAATGGGCCGTGCAGTGTTTGGTCTTGAAGCCCTCGACATGTAGACTACGCTGGGAGAGGCGGAGACTAGAATGACGTAACGTTGTAGAGTAGTAGTTGCGAAATAGGGGTTCGATGGGGCGTACTTTGGCGATTAAGGGGCCATTCTTGCTCTAAATGGGCCGCGCAGGGTCTCGACTTAAGCTCTCGGTGTGTAGACTACGACTGGAGTTGTTTTAACCGGAAGTGTCGTTATGGTGTGCAAGCGCAGTTGAGGAGTATTAGAGAAAACTGACAATTTAGGAGTTCGCAAGGGTGTGTTTGAGCGATTTATCGATCATCCTGGTTCCAAATATGGCTCCTCCCCCTTTATAATTGCAAATTATAATACAGCAGAGCGCCTGTGTCTGACCACATGATAATTATCCCTCCATTTTAGAAACCAATATTTATAGTACCAAGCTTCTGGGTACTACCAAACTTCCAATTCCTTCAAACTGACATATGCGGATTGTGGATCAGTTGAGCCGTATGGCGGAACGGGTCGCGAAGTCAACTTTCGTTAGCCTCAGGTTCGCCCGTTTTGCAGGTGTTGGAATATGTGACAACAATCAGTATGGTCGACCCATTGTTTTGAATAGCTTTTTTATCGTGGAACACTGACGAGAAATCTTACTGCTATTGATTGTCAAGATTTTCCCAGGAAATATGGCCTATTTTAGGTCATTTTAATAGACTTTCCAGAAAAGGGAAGGAAATTAGTCCCACGTTAAAATGGCATAACTGGCTTGGCAACTACTACGGAAGGGCAACTATACTAAACACGGAAGGTCAGTAACAAGGGTATAATTCTAGCAACGAGGGTGACCGTGGACTCACTGCATCCTAAATGCAATCTCTCATTATACAGCAGAAATATACTGTGATTTATTATACGCTCTGCTGATTTGTAATCAGTTATTTGCCGTGTCATTCTCGCCAAAATCACTCAATTTTATACCATTTTATTACAAGCTTTCAGATCTTTTGAATGTCGGGAAGATTGTTTAGACTTTTTCAAGTGTAACATAGAACACCGATCTTGCCAAGCAGGACTATACATATTTACCTCCTCTTGGACAGACGGCTCTGGCATCTATAAAGCAATCTCGGTCATCAATATCAAATCAATTATTCAACATGATATTTTCCATTGTAAAACTCATCGATAATAATAAATACTGTGAATGGGTGCCTATTATTTGTGTCTGCGAGAATTTTCGATATTAGCCAGAAGGGGCAAAGTAAAAATTTAATTTAACCAATAGATTAATCGAGAAACCGCTTTTAGAAATTTATCATACGACTGATATGGTCACCGGGCGATGATGGTACAGTCACAGTTTAATATGGGATTTCAAATAATAGCACGTGATATAAACCAATGCCCTCTTTCCGTGCTATCACAAACTGCAGATTGTGTGAATTATTATGTAATTTCTTCTGTGACTTTGATCGTGCTATAACTACCGGATTTCCACTAGAGACTTCCCGGCGAACACAATATAATCCCTGTGCATATGCGAACACCGCCCCTCCGCGTCGTCCCTGTGCACGTTTACTAACGCAGATCATAACAAACTGCAGTGGCTATGCAGATAGTAACCGTATATGAAGTAAGATGCCCGTTCGTGGAATTTAGAATCAGTAAACATTTTGATGAGCGCGTACTGTTTCCCCATGATATATAGCCGTTGATTCTATAAAAGCTGTCTCAGTACCTCTAATGAAGAATTTTAAAAATCCACAAAAATTCTTTTGGAAAGGACACCGACTGGTTTTAACGGGAATTAATAAAGCAAAATCGGCTGCTATTATTATTATCATTATTATTAATGAGTATGCTAATAATTTAACAAGTGAAAACACCGCTGGTTCATTGAAAGAATAAAATTGGTCAATTGGTTTCAATGAACGAAGTAATATATGAAGTAAGAGATCTAATATTTTCTCTAAAAAAAAGTTGAGTGAAATTTCACTCAAGTAAGAGTGGAAATTCATCCCACTCAAAACTTGAGTGAGATTTTCACTCAACTTGAGTTACTTTTCACTCAACTTGAGTTAAATTCACTCAACTTGAGTGACATTCACTCAAGCATAAGAGTGGAAATACATCCCACTCAAGTTGAGTGAACTTGAGTGGTTTTAACTCAAGTTGAGTGAAAAGTAACTCAAGTTGAGTGAAAAGTAACTCAAGTTTGAGTGAACAGGTACATTTCACTCAAACTTGAGTGGAACAGTTCACTCAAGTTCTTTTAGAGAGTGTATAGTTTCGAGGGAAAAGGCATTACATCAAAATTCGATATTCTGTCCGTATTATCTGCAAAGACATACCAGGATTTATTCTCGGCTGCTTCGGGTGTATAGTTTCTCTATCTGAATGGTTCCTGAAGCCGATTGAATTCAGATTAGTTGATTCACACAGATTGTAAAAGACAACGCGACCACAAAACGAAACGTGGACGTGGCAACAATTAAAATCCTTAGTCGAGAATGGGAACCCAACCGCTAAAAAGACCAAAATGTTAGGTCAACCAAAGAATGTTTGGATCTCTGCTGAAACCCCTTATTCCTCATAAGGAGCCGACACAATATAAAAAAAGACCGATTCGCAGTCTGTTTAAAATAAGACCCAACTCTTGTTTCATTATAGTGCTCAGCGACATTTAGATCTAATTTTAAATCAGATTGGACCGTTTCGTTTCATAAAGATATTTTAGCATTTTTATCTGAATTTCTCAAATCCATGCAGTGAAGCTCAATATATACACATGCCCGTCAGTTATGGAAATAACTAAAAAACATAACTTCTTCATAACTTTCGTTGATAGGAAACGGACATGGTGAATAACTGAAAGAATGGCTTGTTACGTCATCTTGAACCACTAAATACATGTTCACTCCTGCAGAATTTAACTTCGGAACAACCACAGCTATAGGGAACTAAATAGTTACACTTTCATTTCGCATTAGCTACACGGTTCATTTACCAGAAAAACGTGATAATAAGTTACAGTATTAAATCACATAAGTTACATCTGCTTGTTTAATTAGCGACATGCATCATTGATTTCATCCAATATCAATTAATCCCAATATTAGTTTCACCAACGTACAAGAAAGATTTTCAAAGAGAGATTTTTCTCGGTGGAAGGCAGTATCTTCTTTCTTGTATTCGTCTATTGCTAAGCGCAAGTTCCCTGTAGACGCACATTTTAGTGGATGCTTCAAAGTTTTCAAATTACATAAAACAACTATAAAATGGAAGTGTGTTATTAATGAAAAACAGAACTTACCCATCAACCAACGGATAAGTTTTAAGAACCTTTAAGGCTAGTTCCATATGGGTGTCCATATTCTCTGCATCGGTATTATCGGCGGAACGTTTCATAGATAACGGCACCGCCACCGCCACACCAACACCCACCGCCACTAAAACAATCCACACCAAAGCGATGCCGATAATTTTCCTTTTCTTCGTACCGCCTTTCGTAAAAGATACATTAGACACTAAGTCCGCCTCTGATATCGTTTTCTTGTCGCTACCCTCCATCTTGAACGGAAAATGTGTTGTTCCAAGTGATGGCGCTGATGATGTGAGCGAGATAACACGAGCGACCACTGCAATACCAGAACTTAATTGCGCACGATCTGCTAGGCCAATAAATAATTAACTTGTTTCTTATAATTAACTTGTTTCTTTCTGGTAAATACTATGTGGGGCGGTATGTTATCCAATCAAATGACTTAAACGACGACGCTATGCCACGAAAACCAATTACGAGTCATAGACCCTACTGGGCATTTAATTGGATAAAATTGGGATGATGATAATTCTCGGAGCCGCAAACGGTGTTAAAGGGGAGAATGTCCCAGGACACAATGTCTCTTTTCATATGTTAATTTTTAGGAAAATAGGTCTTACCTAAGTTGTAAGTAAAGACAAAATGTCATATAGATAGCTATAGGCTACTGGATAACAGCCGGGCATTTTTCCTATCGGACTTCCTTACACCGGACGTATTTCTCGTAGATGAGTTCGAAACATTTTTACATTTGCTTGGTCGACAACTTCTGTTGATGAGTAGGCATGCGGGACAATACTTGGAAAAGTTCAGCGTTTTCATTTTCAGTTCCACAAACCTCGTGTAATTACGTCACAAACAAACATGTGGCATTTATGGCTCATTGTATAATTTGTATTTTCAATTTATTTGAGTTTTTCCCATAGCTGTGACAATATCAATCTAGGTAAACCAAGATGGTAAATCAGGAGAATACCATCAAGAACTGATGCTATGCAAAATTCGTGCAAAATAGTTGCGAATATTCTACGAGATCCCATAATAAGCCAATCACGACAGTTTCTGCCTTTTCACTTTGATAATAACTGACATTTAGTTCACGGATATTAACACCTTCGTTCGACACGATCTTTCGATATTTTCTACCGCCTAACCAACTCAAACTTTTCGGTGGGAGTAAACCCTTTTGGCCCAAGTAAACCTTGCTGCTCCAAAAAAACCCATGATGCAATGCATAACATTGACAGCCCTTCTCAGATGTTTACATCAAAAATGGCAGTGACCAATGACCTGCATGGAAGTCTGGTATGGGGCAACAAAGTTGACTTGGGCCAACCCTTTGATATTTAAGTTAACCACGCAAACTGTCTGGAAATTATGCCGTATTTGGACACTGTTTCCCGATAATGTTTACTGTATTGGTGTACGTGCTACCGTGTGTAATTACATGCAGTGGGCGTGATTTTGAAATTGTTTCTCCAAGTTAGCCACCTGATTGGCTAACAAATGTAGTTTGATATTCGCACGGGATTTATATAAGGCTGAAGTCAGATATAATATTCCGTTAAATTATATCTGAGTTCACTGAGATTGTTACAATATATACTCCATGTGGCCTATTTGTTGATAAACGAGACTCGGTTGGGATGGGAGGTGGCGGCGGGAGAAGTAGTGGGAGGGTGGAATCGGTTTGCAGAATTTTAACTGTTTCGCGAGTGGACCAGAAGCAAAACCCGCTTTTTAATTGGCCTTGATTATGGAAAGGAGACATTGGTGCAGGTGACGGCGCAAAATTTTTGTTAGCATCAAATATTTATATAATGCTGCATGGGCACTCAAGAAACGTACAAACTTGTTATTCCGATAACACAAGAATAAATAAAACTGATTTCTGTAGCTCATATAAGTTGTGTGTCGAAGAAATAAAGACTTTTGTTATTCATTTCTTGTATAAATATACCGATTTGGAAATGTGTGACATTCTCCCCATGCTCTTGTACATGCGGTCATGTTGGGCTTGCTTTCTATCAACATTATATGCTCTTTGACTAAATTTGACAGGTTAGCGGCTGTGCCTTTGCACTTCGCCCCGATACGCTGAATGACATACCGGGTAAGAAGACGATACAGTCAGTCTTCAATTAATTCAGGCTTTTGTGTCATACCTGGCCTGAAAAGTACAAGCAAATTCGAAGGCATGGTTCTGTATTAGTAGATCCTGGGGTATTATGACTATAAAATATAGAATAAAGATGAAATAGTGTCCCTGTTCTAGAACATTTTGCTTCAACACCAAGTGAAAAACCCCAATTCTTTCATTAGAATACAGTAAAACACAGTTATTATTCACGCCCAATTTTCATTAGAGTGTCGAATACAAATACAACTGAAAATTTGGCTTCGTTTCATGCCAAATGTGTAGTTTGTAGCATGAAATATATAACTTTCATAGTCAAATATCCGAACTAAATTTCTATGGTATACTGCAAAACACAGTGCAAATATACAGGAAGATGCCTGAACACTTCATTGAAATAGGACCAGCAGTTGAAATGACTTAGTATGAACAAATAATTTACAAATTACATTCAAAGTCCAACCAGTTGTCAGACTGCAATTTGCAAATACATGTATATACCCCAACAGTTATGAAGAAAGCACCATTGGTCTCTGCCACCTTTATTGCAATGGATAGTAAAATGAAGTATCATTTACACCTTTACAATGAAACTTTCCCTCTCCAGAGAAAAGTAGTTCCTCACACTTGGCAGAGACCAATCTGACTTCATCACATATATAAACAAATAACACTGTCAGAAGAGTATGGTCAGTCTGCCCATGCATTAATTCCATGGCCCGCTTGATGCCCCAAAACATATGGGGCATACCGTTGACCAGCTGACGTGGTAGATTGTTCACACAAATTGGCTTTAAAAAAGGATGGAGAACTTCTGATAATATTTTTGTGATCAAAACGGTAATAGATAAATACACAAAGCGTAAAGATGAGTTATATACTTGCTTCACAGATCTCCGAAAAACATTTGACTTTTTAATGCATGATGCCTTATTTTTAAAGCTGCTAAATTTTGGTAACAGGTAACATGTCCACAATAATTAAGAATATTATGTGTCTTGTCAGCCAATCTCGCATTAAGATGCCTAAGTAATGAATTTCCCATTACCAGGGCAATGTAATCAGCTCATTATTGTTTATGTATTAATGATCTACTATAGTGATATATGAAAGCGAAAGCTCACCATTGATTTGGAACATCTCAGTTCGCAGTTTAGCTTTATATGCTGATGACATTTTACTCCATTCACCGAATAAATGCGATCTGCAAACCAAGCTAGATAGACTCAGTGAATAGATGTAAACGCTCCATTAATGTTGATAAATCAAAAATTGTTATATTTGGGCAAAATAAAAAAAGTAGTATTGAAATCCGAATCGGCGAAGAAAATGTGGGATGTGTAAATTCAAACAAATAGTAGGGTTTAGTACTGTAGAGTAACGGTAGATTTAACAGTACTATCTCAAAATTGGTACGGATAGGTTACCTTAATGAATTAAAAGATGTGAACAAGATTATTAATGTCGCTGTCATGGAACATAACCCATTTAAAGAGTTTTTTAAAAATATCTAAAGCTGCAACTGCAAATCTATTAGGAGAACTGGAAAGATCTCCAGTCTGTCTCTCTGCAATTACAAATAGTGTCATATTCTCAAGTCTAATCCACCTTCCTTGTTATACAAGGCTTTTACTGAGCAGACTGAAGATCATAGAATGAATAACAGTATCAAATGTATTAGTCACATCAAGCATATCTTGTGCAAGGTAAAGTCATATATTTGGGAAATCTTGGTTGTGAAACTCCAAAAGCAAAAATATACTATTCCAAGTGACAGCTAATTCAAACTTCAAAGTCAAATTCATAATCGACTGGAAGGCAAAACTCAGCCAGTCAAGTAAACAGGAAAATTGTCATTCTATTGAAGAAAATTTTACTTAAGCCCGGCGCACACGAGAGATATCCACTGAGTCAATGGTCTCAAGTGCCTGTTGTCTCGGGGGATAGCTCTCGAGTGGTTTCAGCGCACACGGTGAGCTTAGGTTCACCGAATTGATTCCAGTTCCCGCGGAACACCTCCTCGAGATCATGTGATATTTCATGTGACCGGGCCGGCATAAAAATTACCATTTTGAACAGCCTCCTACAAATCACTTGAACATAAGATGCGTTTCATTGGTTGGTCGAATAAAACGGCTGAGCTGGTAGCTTAGATTAGCCGGACATTGTGAGGATTTCGCCTCGCGAGGCAAGAATTATCAAACTTGATAGATAGTTTGCTCAGGCAAATCTCACCAAAAACTCCCTTCACACGAGTTATCGCCTGAGCCATTGGGCACTTGAGGTCGTTGGCTCAGGAGATATGTCTCGTGTGCGGCGGGCTTAAGGAAAAAAAAATTCGCGTAACAGATAGAGAACATCGGTCAGCCCTAAAAAAATGCGAATTGGTGCCCATAACTTTCTGGTTTTGCCCTAGCTTCTGCAAGTTCATTTCCCGACAGGTTGACATGCCCCGGAACCCAGTGAATGACTGTCCTTATTCTACTCTGATGCATGTTGGTGATATTGCGATGAATTCGGCTATCAAGAGCATGGTCTTTTCATGTCATCGCCTGATGAACATACTGCCTGTATGGCTGATTTGCAGTCACAGAGAATTTCATTCCACTGAAGGACTGACTTTTTGAGGCGGTAGTTGCAAATTCCGCGGACAGTAGAATGCCCTCAAACTTTCCGTGATAGCTGGTGGAGAACTTAAAAAAAGATTGGTAAAAATGACTGGTTGGGAACTGGGTCCGCTGATGAAATTCATTGCTGCGGCGCCGTATGGGCCATAGATGCCCAGAGCCGAGCTATCTGTGGAAGACAGTAACTCATGTCGGTTACTTGATAGGACACTTTCCCTGGCGCTTCCCACAGTGGCTCGTTACCGTTGTTAATTGGTTAATTAGGTTCATTATATGGGAGGGGGGGGGGAGGGGTAGGGAATAATCGGATTATACGATCATTGTAGCGAATAATCGGATTATACGATCATTCCCTACCTCGACCCCCCCTATAATCAACCTATAATCAACCAATAAACAACGGTAACGAGCCCCTGTGGCGCTTCCCTGCCTAACTTCGCCTGTTCTGCAGTTCGAGTGCCAGATGAGCCCATACCGCCATAACTATAACTTTAACATAAGTTTACCATAACGCCCAGCTGGGATGACGTAGGACAGTGTAGTGAGCGATGACGGTTCGCTGAGCCCAAGGTGATCAAGAATTGATAGATCCGGTAGAAGTGTCAAAGAATCTTTGAGGACGTGGATCGATGTCCAGTGTCTATGATCCATATAGGGCCTGCTCTGAGATAACTGCATGATCAACCAACCAAGGGGATCATATGGTCCTTTTCGATGGTTCGCATGTACTCAATGAGAAGAACTCCTTGAAGTACAAGTTCGATTGGCATGCTGCGAGTTCAAAACGTTCAAAACGGAATGATGAAGAGATACACAATCAACTGGCCCTTAATATAGCTGCTCGGTCTACACACTCTCTTTTGAGAAGATTTTGGTTGGATGAAGCGCATCAAATGGGGTAGGACCTTTCCGAATGGATGCAAGGGAGGTGCACAAGTTAAGTGTGACTAAACAGTAACGAATAAGAAAAGTGAGCTTGTTCAGGGCTCTCACTACAGAACTACAGATGTTATCGACATGTGATGCAAAGTTGATTTTGTTCAAAAATGGCACCGAGGAATCTCTTGGTAGTGACCACTTTCAGGGGGAGAACCTTGCAGATTGATGGCGACAGCTGTTGTGTTGCCTTCGAGGCACATTAGTGTTTTGATGATGTTATTTATCATCTTCCAAGGTTTGCACTAACGCACAATAAACTCCAGGAGGCCTCCCATCACATGGGCAGTTAGATCGATTTCAGTAATCTAGAGAGATGGTGAGGTCGTCGGCATATGGCACATGAGCAGGAATGACGTTAGTTATTTCCCATATGTAACAGAACAGGTGCGATGACACTACGTTGAGGAAGACCTGTCCTCGTCACCATCCAGGCCGAAACATACTTGCTTACGCGATTGCTGGTTTTCCGGTTGATTAAATAGGCCACGATGTATAAGAACAGTTCCCCCTCAGACCACACTCATACATCTCACCATCTCTCTAGATAACTTGAACAGGATCCCCTCTCTCTTCAGGTGGAGTCAAAGGCACCTTCGAGATCAATAAACGCGACCAATGTTGCTTTGCCTCCCTTTTTGCTCTTAGTGACGTGGATACTGATATACATTGTGCTTGGGTGACACTGTGGTCCTTACGATATGCGCGATATCAGGCGCCGCCTTGGACTGGCATCAGCGATCTACTCCTGAATTTTCCGAATGTACTGGCTAGTGAAATCCCCCGATATGTTTTTGCAGTCTTGTGGTCTGCTTTATCAGGATATTGTAAATAAATGCACTCCTCCTGTTTCCACACAGAGGGTACAGAATCCTGACCCCAACAACCTGACCCCAACAAAACTGGATTCAGTTGGCCAGTGAAGGAACAATTTTAGGGCTGCTCTGTATGTTCATTATTGGTAGTATTTTTTTCCGGGCCAAGAGCGCATTCTTTCTGAAATTTCATAGGGCGCTTCGAACTTCGTGTTTGGGATGGAAATATTGCACGAGTCTAGCCTTCTGTTCTCATGTTTTGTTTTGAGAGTCCCAATTGCTGTCGAAGGTAGAAGTATTCGCATTTGAACGATGAATATGTGTGTCAGTCGGTATTGCTGAGATTTCGTGATCTTTTTTAATGGTTGGACAGTAGTGGTATGAAGATTCGAAGGTGCTCTGTTCATCTTGTTCTACACGTGACTATCATTCGGGCTTTTAGAATCAGACAGCAAGGTGCATACTGTTTTACAGGGTTTCGTCACTATGGACGTACGGTTGGAGAATGCGTCAAGGCACTGCGATGTTTTTTCCTTCCAGTTCTGCCAGTCCATGTTACGTAGGCCCCATTTTTAAATGCACACGTTTTCACTATCTGGTGGCGAAAGTATTATGGGGAAGTAGTCAGAGTAGTCATGCTGTGATCTACAGTCCAAAGCATGCTTCTTGTGAGATTTCGAGAGAAGAAAAGATCGGAGGTATTGGTTGCGCCGGTAGATTCGCAAATACGTGAAAGCTGCCTGCTATTGTGAATTTGAAGGTCAAAGACATTGTGAAGCTGTTCAACTGTCCTCCGCATGCGGAAGACAGTCGAGCGCATGGCTGTGTGGTGCCAGTTTCCCATGCTAAACTGTTCAAATCTTCACAGATAAAAACCAGAGTGGATCAATGGTTTGCCGCAGTGTTTAAAGCAGGTCAATTTTATTAGGAGTAATATAGACGCAATCTAGTTGAACATTTATGCGGTTTCACGCGGCCTCGACCGACATAAGTTGTCAGTGCCCAGTTTAGGTCTTCGGACCAATCCTACACGCGGTCTGTATAGAAAGGCAAGGTCACTATCAGTCTGTGAGATGCGATTTAATGCCTGGAATGAACTGTTTTAAAGTGTCAGTTCACACAAGTAATGTCTACGTATTCATTGTTGGCATACTCTTTAACAAGATGTTGAGATGTGTTAAGAGATCGAGCGCTGATCTATAGGGTTCTCATTTTTATGCAATCGATGCAACAAGGAGAATTTGCGCAGGACTTTTCATCGTGATCTGGTTGAGCACAATATACACGAGTACATAGTTTCGCAATTTGACCGAACGCGTGGCAATTAAAGCATCTGATGATTTTGAAGTTCCGTTTCGGGGTGCACCT